>JAQQZZ010126195.1:0-14146 GCA_030265115.1 Mopalia vespertina
GGTTATTACACTCACATGATGGTTTATTGAAGGTTATTACACTCACATGATGGTTTATTGAAGGTTATTACACTCACATGATGGTTTATTGAAGGTTATTACACTCACGTGATGGTTTGCCAGCCCAGTGGGTGAAGAAAACCACCTCAACATCGCTGCCAATAAACATACATGTAGACAAGACTGGACAAACACAGAGCAATCAGAGAACGCAATACAACGACATCATAAACAGATCGGTATCATGTTGCCCTTTAGCTCTGAGTGGACCAGGGCACCAGGAACTTCCTCTGAGAAATTTCTACACATATTTAAGCATTTATTACGTCACGATCACAGACAAAATGGTCAACATGGGTTATGAACAGATGATACAATTTACAAATACATGTACATGTACAGTTAGAAAAACAATACATTGACATTTTGAAATGTGATGTTTAAGTTATACTGAAAACTTGAGGCATTTAAACCTGAATCAGAAAACAAACCAGGGTAATTTAACAAAAAAATAGCCGCAAAATGCATGTAAATAATTAAAACCATTTATGATTGTTTAGTTCTTCAGTGGCTTTTATTTGACTTAAGAACCTGGACAAACTTTCAAGAAACATCCCTGCTAATACAATACATGTACATATACATAACATCAGATGTTTTCAAAAAAGTAATGTTCAAAAACCTTTTTAAGAAACATTTAGGAGTGCAATTTCCATTGGTAAGAACTGGTCTGAAATCTTGCCGAATCTTGTTTTGTTAAAAGATCAAACCAGTGCTGGGATCAAGGTACATGTAGGATGGATGTGTTGGCCAATCAGGGCGTTTCTAGAGTCAATTTGGTTCCTGGGAACCAACGGTCGCCCTCAATTATTATTTTCAAATTCGTTTCCATAAACTGCTATAAATAGTTTTCTTTTTATCAACTGTTTGTTAAATTAAAACCAAACTGTAGGTTAATCTCCCCTGAGGCCTTTCAGACTCTTTGCTTTTCTTTAAGAGCTAAACACTCATAATGTTGTTGACAGAACCCTGATTTATATTGTCAGGTAAATTTGACTTAGGAACCTGGACAAACTTTCAAGAAACATCCCTGCTAATACATGTACAGCATCTGATGTTTTTCAAAAAAGTATTTTTAAAAACATTTTTAAGAAACATTTAGAAGTGCAATTTACACCTGGTGTCAGATGATGCAGGCATACATGTACGAATATTGAAACGTTGTGTTCGATGACAAAACAAGAAGTGGTTACATGTATCCAGAAATTACGTCCATATGTGCAATTATCACAACTCTTGTATATGATTTATTCCATGGCAATTAAGTTCTCTGGGGCTAACAAGTGTTACAAGATACATGTACCAAACACATATAACAATTCCGATATTACACTGCACAATATGTGCATGGAGCTTTAACAAAGGAAAAGTTATTAGCTTTGCTGTCTAGGCTATTCTCCTGTGGACTAGCAGGCAGTGTAACACTAATTGACTATGACATTAACAGAACACTGTTGCTTGTAATGGAATGTCATTTCACCCTCCATATAATGGTGATCTACATGTATGTATACTGATGTGCTGAATAAATTAATTCCTTAGATAGATAGATATATAAGTACAAGCCCATCCGCACTCTACATGTAGCTATGAAGGTTAGACCCTCTGGCTATAAAGAACAGTCTGTTTGAAGAGTAGCAATGCTGTCTTTACTTCGTACTGGAGGAAGATTAACTTTCCAACATTATGAAAACGCTTCACATTTTTGGTTCTGCCAGTGTCAATTATTGTTAGAATACACCGTCGTCATATAAGTGAAATACCCTTAAGCACAGCGTAAAACACCAATCAATCAATCTGAAACACTTTGCTAAGGCTCTTTGGTGGCTGACGAACTTTAATTAAGCTTCATTAATTGATTAGTGTTTAACACCGTGCTCAATGTAAGTTTTACTCTTGTTAGGGCGGAGTACTAAAATTGCAAAAAAGCTACTCCATTACAACCATAGAATGTGAACAGTTTTGCTCTGCAAATATTCCTCATACACTGCTAAGTAAAGATGGTATGTCAAAACTTGGACCACACTATTCCCAGTCCTCCAGAAGGTGATTTTATTTCCAAGCGAAAATACCATACCCGGCAAAAGAAAATGCGCAAAAAAAATACGGTTAATTTATGCCATTAGCATAAATATTCCGAGTAGAATATGCAACACCACGTCACTGTGACGCTAGGCACATGGAACGATGCCTTTTGGAGTGAAAACCGTAAAGAAAACGTGCAGTTAGGGAGTCATTGGCCTCACTGTCACCAAATGCATAAATAATATGTTATTTGAGTTTTTCCATTAGTAAGCAAATTTCCACTCAACTTGATTGACAAATGAGACAGTGGGTGTAATTCACTGATCTGCTCTCTAAAGTGCTCAACCGAGGTAAGTCGTCCCAAGCCTTGAGACTACACAATCTCTGTTGCCTTGAAATATAAAAAAATTGTTTCTTTGGTTGGGGATTTAGCGCCAATTCTTAAGGTTATTTCACTTATATGACAGCGTGCCAGTCCATAGGGGGATGAAACCACTGGCAAAAAAAAGGACAAGACGATCATAAAACGCACCAAAAGACAAGGCGCAACAGCAAACCGTTTTTTTGTTGTCCCTGACAATCCTCAGCTCGGGAGGGGGAGGGGGGGGGGTCAACAATCAGCTTCCTCCCTTAATGATGTACGTTATACAAGTATTTTGATGTTTAGTTTTATACGATCTTGGTATTCGAGTCAACCAAATACTTCCGTGTGGAACATTCTTCATTTTCTTGGCTATAGTGGCGGGAGGCACCTTCTTGATGTACTGTGGGCGGTTACTCGAAGCGCTATCAAGTTTAATCTGCTATTGGATGTGACGTCACGCCACGTTGAAGGTCTATCTCTAACCAGGCATTAGCCAATTAATCTTGTGTTAGCGGCTAATCGTCTTTCGAGCAACTGGCCCCAGGCGATCTATTTCGAACTCAAAGACAAACGCGAAGCCGATCTATTGAGAGCGTCATTGTTTCCGTCTTGACGGAGTTTGTTGCCACTGCTGTAAAGAGTTTGGGTTTTCTTCTAACTTAAAGTCCGTCTTAAATAAAAAATTAAAAGACTAACCATTTTGTAGTCTGCAAAACGCACCTCATGGTTAATGTATAACGCAAATGGGCATTGTATCTGAAGCTGCTGAGTGAGTTTGTTCATCGGTTTAACGCAAAACCACGAATGAATGACAGATCTGCATTGTAATCTATCTACGCCCAATCAGCTGTCAGGGACATTAGAGTTTCGTGCAACATGAATTATTTACAGTTTGCTCAAATAAAAGCAAGACCAATGCAGCAATAAACAGGCTTCATCAGGTTCTCTCGGCTGCCTTTTTGTTTGCTTGGAGGTTTGAAGTCGTTATATCCCTCAAAAGTATTACTTCCTTTCCGTATTAACGTAGATGACGACGGTGTACCTTCAGAGAACGAAGAAAAGCGCTATCTGTTATATTCGAAGCAGAGCCGGATTTAGATTAATACAGGCCCTAGGCCATTCCACTTGTGAGGCCCATCCAAGCATGTCTAAGAAAGGTCTATGCATGACAGTGTCAAAAATAGTATAAACCTTGGCTGGAGGCCTCCAAGATTTTGAGGCCTTGGCTTCAGCCCGCTAAGATTATGGGAAATCCGGTACTGATTCAAGGTTATAACCATCTTCATTTTGGCGTTGACTACGTTAAACTAGTCATGTGATGTAATTAAAACAATATAAGAGAGCTCTTCTAGATTGGGAGATAGGAATAGACATACCAATTGGGAACGAAAGTTGTGTATTGACATGTGGTTCTAGAATTGCAGTTCTCTTGTTAGTTTGGTTTGGTTTGAATATATTTCGAATTTACGTTGATATTTGTTTTGAACTTTATGTGTGACTGACGCATACTACACATTGACCTTACTGACACCAAACAATAACGAGGCAGGACACTCACAATACGCAAAACAAAGACATCATAAATCGATCTTCAACAAGCTGCTCCATCCAACCGTCCGCCAAACATAATATCAAGTGTTATATGGGTTGTAACACTCATTCTCTTTAACCGATATATTCATTGGTTAATCTCTATATCACTGAAATACCAATTTGTAGGCTGATTTATTCCTAACCCATACCGAATATATTGTTGGCTACATATTGAACAATACTTTATACACCATGTTAATGGTCATTCCCTTCTCTCGATATGTCTGTAGGTTACCCATAACACAACTCGAGATTAAGGTCTAATAAGAAACTTGTCTCTGAGAGTTTTTTTTAGAACAGGAGAGGATTCATCGATTTTAGTTAATCTACATCCCTGTGCCAGTGTGATTGCTTTTTAGAAATATACAAATGGTATGTTGAAAAATTAATGTGCCTGCATAGCTAACAGCATAAATATGCTTCAATCATACTTTTCATAGCCCAGTGGGTATGATAAAAGAATATTTAGACGTCAGGGCAGGCCTTATTGGATACTGGACTGTTCGTGAGACATTCCTGTTACAATCTTGCTTTGCGAGCATTGTCTGCGGAAAACAGGAACGCAGTGTCGTAATCAATACCCGCGATATCTGCTGTCGCAGGTTAACAAATTTCATACATTACTTGGATCTATAAGAGAATAGCAGACAATCCGAAGTTGCACCAACAAGATTTCATGATAATATTCATGCGTAGTAAAATTACTGTAGATTTCTTAAGCCTAATTGATTAGCCGGTGTCGTCAGAATGTTTTGTTATAGATCACGAAGCAACTGTTTAATAATGCAGCATTTGTTGGACTCGACTAATGTCCTTAGGATTAAGGTGTCTATAAAGTATGGGTTTGTCTCCTCCCTGACAGTGGCAGAAAATCGGAAGAATGAAAAAAGTATGCCACTTTTAATTTAGAACTAATCCGTTCGCTCGTTCTGTTGTACTTTCGTTTATTTATTTTTTTTAAATTTCAGTCGGAGCAGCCCCCTGTCTTTCCCACGTTTCGAACCACCGAGTCCGATGTTTATGGCAAGCCGTTTTATCATTTCTACTTTTATTCTTTATATGTCAAGTTCTTTTTGCTTTAATTTTACTTAAGTATAATTCTTTTTTGCATATGTGAGAATCTTTTTACACATGGAAAAAAATAATTCACAAAAAGTTTTTTTCACATTTGTAAAATAAATGTTTATTTAAATTCGAGAATTCTTTATGAATATGTATGATTCTTTTCAAAATGTGTGCAAATCCATTTCACTTATATAAAATAATTGTTTTTTCAAAATGTTGAAAGGAATTTTAGATAAGAAAAATACATTTTTTATTTACGACATTTTATTTTCGTACATGGCCTGCATATATTTCACATATGTAAAAAAGATTTCACATTTTTATTTGTGATAATAAAAATATTATTTTATTACTAATGAAAAAATTCGAATAGCATTCGATGATTAGTGCCTAATGGAATCTTACTAATCATCGGCTACATACCAGGTCTTACTTGTAGCCTCTGATAAAAGCATGCCCGTTTCTCGAGTTTGGCAGAACAGAGTTTCCTATAAACATCTAATTTAAATCCTACATTAGTCGTTTCTAGTCCAGATCTTCATACAGACTTTGATTGGTTCCCGACAAAGTTGCTTTTCAGGCTTAAGATACGACATAGAGAGCCTCAGTCTGAAACGCCCAAATGGCATGACCTAAATGATTTCTGGAGATCCTTGGAAAAACCATCGCCTCTTATCAGTGACTGTAATAAATGGACCTATATATAGAGATACCCGCTGATTAGCGATTGTAGGCCGACGGGCATATACGTATTATTCTTATAAAAACTGTACCACAATATTATATGGATGGATTATACTTTTTCGAAGATATCCATTAGGATGTCAGCTGAGAACATATTAGATATCACGAAAAAAGGGCTGAGATACCGAGATAGTAAGATATGTATTTTCAAACATATGACGTTGAATCTGATTTTTGTAGTGTTCTAGACATCAGTGAATAGCAAAAAACGCAATACAGACGATAAATATCGAATGTTTTGTGCACATGCGTGGAAATGAACCAAAGTACTCCGCGGATTTATACCAAAAAAACACGCCAATCAAGCCCGTTTCTTTGGTAAAAGATGACCCAATCATCGGCAGAGATTATTTACGGTACGGAAATGGCCGAGGGATGTATCGACATGCACAAAACGTTGATTCTGTTTAAATCACAAGCCGTCTGTACTGTATCTAGGAAAGTCGACGGCTAGTATTCCTCATACGGAAACCATCAGATACTAGTATATAACGAACCCATGATAATATTTATTTCTAGAATGGAAAGCAAATATCAGCTGGAATTCATAAATTCTTGTGTGATGATTTTCATCATCTTCTTTACATATCATAGATATCATAGATACTGATAATGAATGTCATAGATAACCTTGTCATATATGTTTAGAATTAAAAGACGGAATGATCTGTTAGATGAATAGAATAGAACAGTTTGTGACAATTGGTCACGTTGTATTACAACCCATGACAGTCAGTATATCTTTAACCAGAGAGTACAGCAATACTCCATGGTTTGCAAGGCGGAAAATTTTAAATAATGTTTTTTGATTATGGTTTAAGTCCATATTTCAGTTTACTTCACTCAAATAGCGTGCCATGTCTTATTGTCCCTAGCCACTTAGTGTACCAGAGCAACCGGAAGATCCCTCCAGCCATCCGCTTGCGGAATGGAATATCACCGTGAACATGTCTTTCTTTCATAAGGGATAAATAGTATTCTCGCAAGAGTTTATATAGTGGACGAGACTAAGTCTCGTACGATATGCTAGGCCATAGCGCATTAATTTCCGTCAATATTTAGGGCGACGTATGCCACAGTCCAGCAAAACAAGATGGCCCGGGTGTGTATCTTAGAGTCAATGTCTCGAGGTAGGCAGTAGAATCGTTTATATTTTAGAATGATAAGGGATGTGTCTGGTCTTACAGTTTGGACCTCGTTTTGGAAAGATGTGATTTGCTTGCCAACAAATAGTTTGGCCCCTTTCAGGTGTTGCGGATTCAACAGATGTTTTAAACCTTACAGAAAAGTATTTGACTTTTGTTCATAAGCTTCCCACTAAACATACGCATACATTATCAATGAAAAATATTATCACAAGTCCTGTTCGTTAATTTCATATCATGCACATCAATGTTGGACTATACAGTAATATAGAACACGGGCAACATTTGATTAAAACCGTCGACGTCCATGATTTGCGTAAAGACCGCTTGGTCATACACCATCAGGAGCATTTTGAATATAGCGATATTCGGTAAATTACCGAAAATTGTACGGTCGTCCCCAAGCAAATTACAGCAGTATACATACATCGGTTCTATGATATGGTGTCATTTGGCTGTAGATCAATGCAATTCCTATTTTAAATATACTTACAAACTTATTTATTCTTAAATCAAAACTTGTTTTAATTTTCTGTTGATCCCCGTTACACATTTTCAAATTTTTAAGCATCAGTCTTTTTCGAAACTGTAGCTAAAAGAAGAGCTCTGCCTAGTGACTTCCTGGCGCGGTATTATACCAAAGTTTCAGTCTGCGTTGAAAAGCTAGATTATTACAAAAGCATTGGCTTTGCTGTAAATAATGCATGGTCCTGGTCCACCAACCAGCTAAAGTTATGTCCTAAATGACACACATCCATGCGTTGAAATGCTTCTTTTCTTTGTTTGATTGGGGTTTCACGCTGTATTTAAAGCTATTTCACTCAAATAAAGGCGTGTTAGCCCCATGGGGTAAAGGAAACCATCCTCGACTTAACTGACAACGAACAATGTAAAGACAGGACAAACACAAGGCTACACACATTACAGAATAGCTTCATGTTCCCCTTGGCTCAGAGAACACCAGTCAGCTCCAAGACCCGCCCTATGCACTGAAATGAGGCGTCAAATTCAGTTCATGGGAATGGGGTAAAGAATAGGGCTATCGTACACACACCAGCGGCTGGCCAATCAAATACTGTGTCACCTTTAACCAAGAGACATCTGGGTGAATAATTCGATTGGTTGGTATATGCAATGAATCCAAACAACAAAATGCAGCGGTTTTATGTCATACCTCACTTAATTCACTCCACACAACTGCTAACAGATAAAGCAGTTCTTTTATCGGCTGAAAGTATGCGCACAACACTCGTCTAGCGGCTGACCAATTAAATTAATATACGTTTAATCAAAGAGAAATTTTAGTGCAACATTCCATCATTTGATGTAATAAGTGATCCACACAACCTATCAGGAAGACGACTGCCAGCTTGGCTGTCAGTGTCGCTTCACTATCGTTGTTCACACATATTAAGATAATGTATATAGAAATCATTTCGGTATTTTCCGCTGACAAAAGGCTATGGTTTTTCATAGGATTGATAGAACAGACAGGGTCACTGCGAAGGAAATCCATTAGGTGATACCATTTGGGGCATTTCAGACTGCAGTTGTTTACGTCGTATGTAAAGCAGCGGCCGTTTAACTGACAACTTTGTCAGGACGATTCGGACTTAACATGGCTAAAAGAGAATTTTAATTGAGTTTGTAAAGGTAAACCCTGTTCTTGCAATCCTCGAGAAACTGGCATTGTTTTATCAGAAGCTATAATGAAAAGATTTGTTTATAGACTTAGTCGATGATTTGTGAACGAAGGCTGTCTCCTAGAAACTGATTAGGATTGATCGATCAGGCTCGTGCATTCCAAAAGTTATATGGGAATACTCGGTCTGTTCAAACCAGACAGGTGGGCGGTGGAGAGGAAACTGTCTCGATCAATGACCTATATATAACATGGGTTATTGTGCTCAATGAGCTATTCATAAAAGTTGTCTGAAGTCGTAATTGTATTTACAAATTAAATTCCGAGCATCCCTGAATCAGCCATTCATTGCTAAATATAGACATTCCTATACTGCCATATGAGTTAGTTGAAAGATTTGAAAAACGAAATCAGGCAAGAGGACTCAAACATGACATGTTATAGAACATCCACCGAACAATGGTATCCCACACCTACAAACGTGAAAAGACAACGATGTGCATGTTAATCTTTGCTGTACTCTATATAAGAAACTAGAAGATGCGAATACGTATCTTACAGACTTGTATTATACAGTCAATAGAGATACGACGTACAGCCGCACGAAACCTTTAGAAATAATGCCTGCCTCTAAATAAAAAATAATATTGAATCTGTAATATTCTGTCATGTTCATGGAACACTCACCATGCAAGGGACGATTCCCAACTGGGAGAGATCCAGGCATGTCGCGCCAAATCTCGTTCTCAAATCGGGAAGACAGTTAAAATCGATCAAAAATGAGTAGGGTAAACTGCTGAGATATGATTGAATTTGACGTGAAAATGGACGTCAATTGGTCGTTTTATGGGTCGATCTAACCCACAAGTGTTCAAGGAAGTAGTCGGAATAGTTTAAATCAAGGTAAGGCCATACACTTTTTATATATTGGAAGATAAAGTGCAAAATTATGGCATCGTTCGCCGATTACTCAAAGTTAGGAAGACTCGATTAGCGTAGCTAAGAAACTAGAAGTCATCGGTCTATAACCAATGCATGAATCCGTGAGTTATCTTGACTGGCGAAGGCGAAGATATTAAAGACATCCAGTTTGTCTGGATAACAACATTATATCACAAATTATTTATTTCATTGTTTGATTTGATCGGCTAGGAGTATACACCATATTCAAGATTATTTCCATCATATGATCGACGGCGAGCCAACACACTGGCTGAAGGAAACCCTTCTAAACGGACTATGACAAAACCTGGCAATCAAATGGCGCAAATTGAAGACGCACCAGCATATCATCTTCCCAAGGCAAGGACCAAAATTCCATTATTTAAGACTTACACATTTTTACCCTTGCTTCAATTCTCGAGGAAAAGGTGGCAAACATTTAAAAGGGCTGTTGTAGAAACCAATCAAAAAGTCACTTACAAATATCGTATGTCGATAACAAACAAGCGTGGCGCCACTACCAATTAACGTGTTTGAGATGATGTCAGGGCTATAAACTCGCTCGAGCGTATATATCTACATGTATAGCCTTCTTGTCATCCTGCGTTTAGACCGCCATCTACTTTTCTAGTGAAAGCCCCAATCTGATTGGATGGGTTAAAGAGATGTCATACGAAAGTAGCTGTTGTAGACCCTATAGTTAACTCAGGTTTTTCCGTCCCTGAATTAAGGCAAGATAGGAATTGAAGAGAGGCTTGATACGACGATCTAATCTACCGGCTTGCCTCGGGAAGATGCAAAGAGATCGGCTTGCTCGGATTTGATAGCACAACGGAAATTTGAACTTTCTTTAAATCACCCGGAAATATATATTTGAAAGCCTGTCACATCGTCCGACTATATGCCATTTGATTTGATACAACTGTCAATGTGTTTGAATGGTATCTGCCAACAGATGGCACTCTGTGCATCGTGGATTTGTATAAAAGTCTGTTTTATTTTTGTGTGAAAATACTGTATAAGTCTGTTTCTTCGGAATATAAGACGTAACAGGCCATTTCAGTCGTATGACATACAATACATTGGTAAATAAATTGAATGGTATTAAACGCTGCCCTAGGCATACTGATTGTATAAAGAGAGCCGTGAGAGCGCCCAGCATGGTTTCCGAATCAGAATAATGTCAGACAAAATTATAGAACATAACGTCTGAATAGCAAGTGCATGAAACAGTAGCATTGAATGCATTGTCCAGGGGCCGGTTGCTCAAAGCGCTATTAGATGTCGTCACGCCATGTTGAAAATCTATCTCTAACCCGTTATTAGCGATGTAATCTGGTGTTAGCGGCTAATCGTCTTTCGAAAAACTGGCACCAGGACATTCGATACATGCAACACAGGGTCAAGATTGCAACATATATATGGCCACTTTCAGCACGGGTGTTTGATTGTGACTTCGTACTCAAGGGTATTTCCCATATATATTCACTTCACACTGTGCCTCAGTTAAATATGGTGAAAAAACAAGAGGAAATCTCTAGTTCATAATATTTTGTAGGTAGAAACCCGTCCGGGAATGGAACCTGCGATCCTCATAGATATAGGTACCGAATCGAATGCCGGCCACCTTGACCACTCAGCCTTCTACTGTAGAAGGTCGGGTGACTGAGTGGTCTAGGTGGCCGGTATTTACTGCTGGCGATTTGGTACCCCACTTCGTCGGTTGTGGGTTCGACTCCCGGACGGGTTTCAATCTGCAAAATAATCTGAACTATAGAATCTTTTCAAACTTAGAAAGTGTTATCCCAAAATAACGAAAAGGCGTTTAATTTGTCTGTACGACATTGCACTCTGATCTAACTTGGTTTTATTCGTGAAAATACTGTTACATAGTTTGTTGTGCTGACCTGCGATGAAGTGATATTTTATTGTTTTAGTATCAATTCAAGATAACTCATATTATCTTATAGTACATTCATTCAGTTACAAGAGTTAACGGCAAACGGTCAGTCATAAAGTACAAAAATAAACTTCAGATTTGAAAACGATCTCTGTGGCGAAACTTTTATACATTGTGGCCTATAATGTATATTAAGTAGTTGAATATTCAGGACAAGTTTACAAGACTAGTTAGTATATTTGAATGATGGGCAATGTAACCAGACATTTCATACCACAATCAAAGCCGGCTACTATTAAAGCAGTATTTTTAAGCAATGCGAAACACAGCTAAAATAAATACTTGCACCGAAATTGTTAAGACCATGGGAGACTACTCTCGTTAACAAACAATTCGTCAAGACGTTGATCATCTCTAAAGAAGCTAATTTCGCTTGCCAACCGCGAGAAGAATGTGCCTAAACCAACAATTTACTACGACACACTATTTCCTCTAAGGCGATAACCTGATTGGTGCTACAAGTTCCAATAAGCCAATTAATAGCGTAACTGTATATTTTGTTACGAGGCGCGCGACCTGTAAAGGGTTGTGAAGAGTATCCTAGAATACTTGTCAAAGCCTGGTTAAAGACGCAAATAGACTGGTTGTGTGACATTACAAAAATGGGTTAGTAACACAATATAACTAGCGGGTTATTAAACTTGCTCTGCATGTGTCAGTTAACCACCTTCGATGTTACTGGCAACAACCATGCAGTGGTATGATACAAGACAAGTCTTGGAGATAAGACATAAAACGCGTGGTAGGCCTATATCACGCATGTACATGTGCCATACAAATCCTATGGTACAACTCAATAAAACAAGGTACAAATGCCATTTTATTATCGTATCATAGTTTTACCATAGTAAACCACGGTAATCAATGGCATGGCTGCTGGCGATGGCATAATAATTAAGCCGAAATATTCAGTCAAAATGAGCCTCTCTTTCTTCGGAGTCAATCTGTAGAATTGGTCCGTCACTTTACAAAGCAACCTAACATTTGTAATAACTAACACTTAACCTAAAACTAACCTTAGGCTACCCCTAACCAACCTTGTGGTCATCCCTTGCAAAGGCATGTTACAAGGGACGGACCAATTCTACAATTAGACTGAACTAGCTTAAGATGATCAGCAAACAAATGGATTTTGGATAACCCTCTGAAACACGGAGCCATATATGCTGACGATAACAATTAAAGCTGAAATATTCAGTCAAAATGACTCATGAGACACACTTTCTTCGGTTAGTTTGATTGGGGTTTAACGTCGTGTCCAAGGGTATTTCACTTATATGACGATTGAATGTCCACTTCACACGGCTCCTTGCCTAATTACGATGGAAAACTGGGAAGAAACCTTGTAAAAACCACCCCCGCGGGTGCCGGAGCCACATCGTATGACTCACACATATACATGTACCTGCATGTCAACAGAAAGAATCTATCCCGTGAACGGGAAATCGAAGTAGAATTAGTCAACGCATTCGTTAACACTATGCCACGGCCCCTCCTTCTTCGGAGTTGAACTACTTGTGTACAATGGTATACATAGTTAAATGCACGGTAAACTACATGAACGTAACACAAGACCATGATGCCATATTGATGTACAAATGATAAAAAACAAACTAATGAATCCTTAAAAAATCACTTTATTTAACCTAGAATATTTTTACCTCACAACATTCCAGGTTATACATATTGTAACCATCAAGTGTCCTCTTCGTTTTTAATGCTGGCTGCGACTGAGCTGGGACGGTTTTAATCAAATGCAACAGCAAATAAATGGCTCGCTATAAATTACAATGGCGTCATGTACAATTTTCGTAGACACCTATTATATCATAATGTCTCATTTCAGTCATTATATAATGTATTATTTTCATATTTTCAACATCTTTTTTACATTTGTACAATTAACTTATAAATCCTGACCGTATTCACCAATCATCTCTCTTATATGTTCATCAGATTTCTTTGTTTAATATTATCATGCTCTGGTTTCGTGCAAGTTGCAATCTTGAATTCATAGACTTGTAAATAACGATAGTGTCAACCCATGGGTGATGAAAACAAACACTAGCTAAAGTATGATTGATTGAGTGATTTATTGATTGATTGATTGATTGGTGTTTTACGTGGTGCTTAAGGGTATTTGAGCCCTTCAGGACCATAGTGTTCTAACTACATATTTTATGATTTGACTTTGAAAACGTGTAGGTTAAAGGTCAAAAAAAAAGATTTTTACAAAGAGAAAGCAAAATCAAAACAATCTAATAGATGAAAGAAAGACGTTATATATTGCAAGCTCATTTGTAAATATCTCCAGGTATTTAGGTCCATTGTTTAAAGAAAAGATCAACTATGTAATTAGACCACTATTGTTCTGAGTGACTCGTTTCACTTATATGACGGCAGTGTATTCCAACAATAATTGAAACACTAGCACAACCATAAATGTGAACTATTTTAATACTGTTAGAAAAGTTAATCTCTCTGCATAGTGCTGAGTAAAAACAGCATTGCTACTCTTCAAACAAACTGCCCTTTGCCAGAGGGCAAGATGAAGTATGGCCTTTACATTGGAAGATTGTACAACACTTTAGACATAACGGTTCAAC
>JAQQZZ010126206.1:0-14145 GCA_030265115.1 Mopalia vespertina
ATTACAAACCAAACATCTATCAGTACGAAAACAACTGACTACAGTTAACTGAACAAGAGGTGATGTGTAAACGTATTTACAATTATTGTCACAATACTGTTTACAACCACTGTATGATACGACTTACACTGCAACTAATACATAATAGATTTCTTCACACAAACATCAATTATCATCCTGGTATAAATCAAATAACCTTAGTAAAATAATAAAACAATCAGTAATAACAAAACGCTGTAACCCTGCGAAAGGTTAAACATCCTTTTTTTTTATAAAGACTTGATCACATCATTAGTATAACAAAAGTATAATGCCGTTATCAATAATAACAGTCAACATACATGCACCAAACAAAGGATTTGACTAACACCAGCATCTTTGTTCACTGCAGAAAAGTTATCTTTATTGGTGTTAATTGTGGGATTACAACATGCCAAAATAATATATACATTTACTTTTTACATCTTAAACGGTTTACAATAACTTAACTAGTAAATCTCAAAGATTTTTGGAACAATCGTTACCGAAAGAGAGAAAGGACTTCGGTCAAAATTATCTCGACTGTCGTAACGAGTCAGGAAAGAGTGTGATGAATCACAATGCATTTTATAGTTCAGAAGCAGATGCTCTTAAAATAATGTTTGAAGCCATTCTGTTTAAGTTTGTGAGAAGAAGAGCATCTGCGTCTATGATGAACATCCTCTTCATATTACCAAATAGCTTAAATGTAAGAAAATTAATTATTAATTCAATCACTGGTTTACTCCAGTATTGTCATCTAACCCAAAGGTGTTCAAGGAAGAAAAACGAGATGGTTTAAGCCAGGGTAAGGTCATGCAATTTTGATATCGGGAAGATAAAGTGCCGAATCATGGTAGCGTTCGGCTATTTCTAAAGGTTAGGAAGCTTCATGTTACATAGCTAACAAAGGGGTAGCAAAAGCATGCCATAAATGACAAGACATTTACATTTAAGTATGTGCAGTAGACTAGTTTTCATACTGGTGAAGTTTAGCTACCCGTGCCTAATCCAAGGTTCGCCATGACCTCTGAAGCTCTGAATTCCTACTTGAATTCCTAGTTCAGGTGACATCTGAACTATTTAAACAGATTGATTTGTTTTTACCAAAGATTACTTTCAAACCATGGATATTTTTTTTACCATAGTTTAAGTCATTTAATACAAACCACGCCAGAGATTGATTGACCCACACGATGATGATGCCGTTAAAGATACAATATAAACTCAGCCATACAATGTTAAGTGTTCTTCTATGTTGTAAAATGTAAAATGTATATTATAGTATAACTCCAGTACTTAAGGCTGGGTCACACGAGACGATTCTCTCAGCAAAGCCCGACAAACATTGCGATAGACAGCTACTCATTTCACAACTTTGATAACTAGTTTTACACAAATGTAAAAACCAAAAGAATCACTGCTGGGACACAGTGGTAACACTGCATGCATTTTTTCTTTAAGAATATGGGCAAATGTTGACAGTATATGGTAATTGTATTAGTGTAAATGTATGGTTTTTTAACTAAGCTAATAGTCAAGAACAAAAATATGTTCTGCTAAAGTTGGTTGTAACTCATTTTATAACTTGACGAATTATCCCAAATGGACATACTCTCGTTTTAAACTGTTATATATGTCTTGTCTCATCGTTTTCTTCATGTTAGTATGTTGGCAGTTTGGATTGGTATCAATATTCTCAAAAGGTGTCCAGGCCCGCTTACTTTTGACAGTGGAGGGGCCTGGGTCCACCCGGACTCACCGGCACCGATACCAGTGTCACATACATTCAAACATTGTCACGTGGTGATTAACTCTTTTCAGCTGAGCACATGAGAAAAACTCGAAACACTTAAAAGGCGAAGTCCTGCGTTGGTCTGGGACGACAACAAACGGCCCACTGCACCATTGTTGAAAGAAGATGACATTTTGGGAGACTTTAATAGAATGGCCCTTGAACTAAAAATAGGGCTTCATTTTTGTTATTTGCTGTCTGTCTAACATAAGAAAGTAGTAAAAAGAACACAGAAATATATCTTTCGTAAACCATGAAAAGAATCCAAACCGAGCTTAACCAAAATTTGGCACACTTCTTTAGGAACGCAGTCCCTACCCTGCATCGTTTTCGAGAAATAAGTCAATTCAGATGCAGAATCTGCCAAAAATGACTATTATTATTATTATTAATCATTAATGCAATACATAATTAAGATCTTGATCATGTATTATAAGCAAACTTTCTACTAGTATCGTCATCAAATGTTTAGCATTATTGGCAGACAACTTGAAATTGATCAAGTAGACATAATCATCCCAGCTTTAAACAAAGACTTCTAGAAGTTAGTCAACAAGAGTGATTAGATAAAATACGCAATAGTAGCAGGTATGATTTATATAATACGTACAAAAGATGTCAAAATCAAGAAAAAATACCTTAATTTAGAATGTATTAAATGGCGACGAGATAATGCAACATTGACTGGGTTCTGCAGGCTTATTAGTAGATACAGGGCGGTTTACTGCTCTTCCACGAGAGATGAGAAAATGTAGAGTTTGTAATATGAGTAAAATAGAAGACCAGTACCACTTTATAATTATGTGCTCAGCTTATGAAAATATCATAAGCGAATGTATACCACCAAAGTTTTTACCAATAAGATCTGTCCATACATTCTCCATTCTGATGTCCAACGAAAATTAAGACAATCTTGCTGAATTAAGATTTACCAGTAAGACCGTAACCTGTCCCAACACGGATAAAAATTTCTCTTCTTGGTGTACAACTTCGGGTGCAGTAAATATAATAAACTAGTAATTTAAACGTCTACTGATAGAAATTGTTCACACGACAGGGTAGTTTGAATAAAGCGGGGTGTGACGAAATAATTAAATCATTGATCTTACTGCGTGACACCATAACAGTAGCAAAAGTGAAGCCACCAGATAAAAAAGATTCTAAATTGGTTCCATTCAATTGCTTCTTTCACAACTGAAGACGATATTCGCTTTTTTAAATCAATACCGCAACATCAATGATCGAATAGCTTAAAGCATTTCAATATGACTTCGTTGATTATAATCGAGAAGCGGTGACTTTTAATGAGTTCGAAAATGATTGCAACAAAACATGAAAGACAATGATTTAAGAACAAAGTTGTCGTTTCTAAAAGCACACCACCATTGCACGTCATGTAAACACTGAGAACAGGTTGCCGCTAGTATATACATATAATATTCTCGTGGCATATATGTTATTCGTTTAGAAATCACTACTTCGTGTTCGTGTGATCAGTGGGTAGTATACATGTTTGTTAGTATTGTTAATATTTATTTATCACATGTTTGTTGAGGAAATAACATCGATTTAGGCGTTGTCAAGAAACTGCTGTATTCCATCCGTGTGTATGAAACATTAACGGGATACTCATCCTCATTATAAGATTTTGTTTGGAACACATGTACTAATATTGAATCTGATATTCTGTTTAATTATATATCGATGAGTGGTATCAACCTATTGACATATTCACTTAAGTTGATATCAAGATACACACGCAATAGGCTCTGGTACGACAGTTGCATATTTAATGATGTATGCACAACGCAACAAATTAATTACTAACACAGACAAACTTATTCAAAGTGTGATACATATTCCATGCGGAGAAATATTATAGTGCAACGATCACGTATTTACACGTAGACGTAGTGATATAGTGTTTAAAGAAGCATGGTTAGCTAAAATAATGTCGTTTTGTGTTTAAAACAGAATCAAATGAATAAAACATTTCGCATGAAGAACAACGAATTCTTCCACAAATTAAAACGAGGAAGCGGGGGATAACTATAATCTTAATTATACATAAAATCTTAATAATCCGTATGTTTTAAAACAAAGCATGGTTTTATAAGACCATGTCCGTTTGGTACCAGTCTGGCAATAAAATGTGTGCATTTAGCAATGATAAAAGTTTTCAAAACTCACTCGCGTTCTTTCGCCTGAATTTTGCCACTGTTGTTTTAGTCACCAAACCATTGCCTTAGAAGTTCATTGGCTCAAACCGCAGTATTGTATTAGAATAAACGATAGAGAGTCAATGCTATCTGATTACCAGAAGCGAAGCTCAATAATATGACGAAGAAGGATACCAAAGTCACTCCAAACTCAGCAAAATAAATAATTGCATACTTTATGACTTTGATCAAATTCTCCATTTTTCATCATATATGTTGGGTCGACAAGATTGTATACTTCTGACAACGTTATACGATTTTGCAGCGAAACATATAGTTGAATTATAAATTAAAGTTAGAATATGCTGCCATCTTTGGGCATCGATAAAGATTGCATTCTGATAGAATGGAAACGTCCACAAACGTCCGAGTCGTACTAATGTCTAAAACAACAGGTCGCTGTATTTTTTAAATGTATTTATTTTTAAATAATATAAATGCTCAGTGTAAAAGCGTAAATCAATTGTACCGTGGTCTTCGTACCGTTATATCACCAATGCAGAACTTGAATTCTACTTTATCATATACATAATATAAACTGAAAGAATAGTTGTGTTGCGTTAAAGCCGGATACTTTCACTCCTACGTCTTCCAGATTATCCAGACTTCTAAGACCAAAGGATTTTCAACTATGGTTCTGCTGTTTACCAAGATAGATGTTTCCTCTTAAGGGCACAAACAAAAGTATATGCAATAAATGTATTTGCGTGTAAACATAGAAACCCGGTCTAATGCTCAAATACCTTCGTCATATAAGTGAAACACGACGTTAAACCCCAATCAAACCAACAAACCTAATGCTCAAATGATACACACTGATAATAATTAAAATACAAAAACATCGACCAAGTAGTAGGTAATTTCTTTTCAAAGATGGGTTAAAAATTCTTGGATGCTTTTATGTATATAAGGCTGTAAAGGGCATGAATGGGACATGAATAAAGAGATTTTCAATCTCTCAGAGATGTGTCGTGTGTGCGTTTATGTATAATTGAATACACCAATAAGCCCGCAGAGGGATGTATTTCAAAGCTAATACCGCTTTGATCAACCATGCCCCAGGACTGCCTATATCCCATTGAAACACATCCTGGTTCGTAAAATGTCCATGTTGAAAGTACTGCTGGCAAAATGTCACAAAGTCTCTTAATTCAACTTATGCAAACAAGAAAAAAAAGTTTCGTTTGTTATTTTTAAGATTACCTTCTGTATTGAATATTAAACATGGACTTTTATTCAAAGTACGTTTGCCAATAATACGTTTTCAGCCTCTGATGTTCAAGCTGGCGTGCAGAAGATTAAACAATGTAGTGCAGGATATAGTAAATATATAAGATACATAATAATTCATCAATCGGTCGATCCACATATCTATCCAGGTAGACTAGTTCTATATCAACATCGGAATAATGCCCAAACAAGATGCGCTGGAATTTGTTTATTACTCAACAGACAGTTGTAATCTTAGTTTTCTCATATACGTATTCTAGTATTAAAAAAAATAGCACCAGAAAATAAAGTAGCAATTTCAAAACTTTTTACTTATATCAAATACAAAATACCTCGTTAAAACAACAATGACATCAAGTAGAGCACTTTATTAAGAAAAGGGGAATTAACGTTACTATTCATCAGGAAGAGTCCGATAATTCGCGATCGCAAACAAGTAATTTTACCTCTAGCCATGTGAATAATGATAGAGCAGGAATATAGTATCATCCTTGTATTGCGTTCTCCGTTTGATCTTCAAATGCTCTTTACGTAATGTTATATGTCGGAGTCTATTTTCAGAAATTGCTGGCATGATTCCTGATGAAATATGCAGTCGGTTTAAGTATAAAGGGAAACCCATAATGATATACTGCTATCTCACAACTGTTTCAATAATAGCGCAAATCACTGAACTTTCGGTACATCTTACATGCGTGTAAAACGAGCGTAATAAGCAGTCATCTTATCTTCCACACTCACACACAACCAAGCCAATGGGCTATGAATAATTAAATAAGAATATTAACATTGGGATTGTTCATGATTTTTGTCCGTGAAATTGACTGATCAATTGTTTTCGCAAACTGGATATTTGAATGTAACACGTTTTTGTACATTAACTTGAAAACAACGGAACCATAAACGGGACATGGTAGAAAAACAAAAAAAATTTACTCTCTTTAACGCGTTACCAGGACCTAGTAACTCGTGGGCACGACTAAGTAAGTCGTGGGAAAACGCTACTTAGGTCGTAGCCAATCCAGATTAAGATTTTGGCGCCTGTTTGGTTGATAAGAATTTCTATCATTATGTTGGACATACAAAATCTGCAATGGAATTATTTTATTTTGAGGATGACAATTAAAAGTATTTCTTACAAAATGAACATGGGGACCATTTATCAGCACGTTGTTCAATTAATTAATAATGAACTCGGTCTATGCATACTGCATGACCTCATCTGCAAATCCAGAACAAAATGTTCGGGGGTAGCTGTCTCTACAGTCGTACCGTTGAACCCCCAAAAGATTAAAACAGTTTGGATAAATCGACCGCTACATAGACGCCAGCTTATTTTAGACTGGTTAGAATGTGCTCAAAACAATAAAGTGCTAAGTTCAGGGTCGTGGGTTCGATTCCCCACGCAACTGTTCTGAATAGGAAAAATCTTTCCCAAAAATGACGAAAATACTGTTTGTATACAAAAAACAATATTTTATTGTTTCAGCGTTGGTAGCTTTGTCATTCTCCTATCAGAAGTGTAATGAATGTCCGTTATCTACATGTAGATTCCACCTAGTTAACCTTCTTGTTTGGCAAAAAGAGGAGGTTTTGCGGTATTCCAACACTTGAAATCAATACATAGTTTTCCGAAAGAGTATATCTGTTCAGCGAACAGAATTACTTCAGGACCTGGGATTAGGCGTATTGAATCATTAGACAGTGTGACTAATAAAGGTTTACTGATTTTCTAAGCTATAACGGGCGGCGTGACGTTTGCTACAGGACATCTTAACCGTCTTAAGTATACATCTACGTGGACAGGGCCTCATTATGGACAGGGCCTCATTATCCATAATGTTGACAAAGCTGTAATCAAGAAACCGCCTTGACCAGGAACCTGGCAGGGACAAATAAAACATCTAGTAAGTTTATTGTATGTATTGATTAGTATATCATATCTTTCCGAACAGTTCTTCGGCTTAAATCCTCACGTGACCACACGGATATCCGTGATATGGGACTCGATGCATTTAGTGATATTGACCTTAACGGATCATCGTGTTCGATCAACCGTCAAAGATGTGCTTGTGTTTATTTCTTGTAGTTTTGTACCGTGCGTCGTAACTTTTATTTCCTTGATATGAAGCTGGTTCTAATATTTATCATTCCTATCTGTCATATAAATAGGTCCACTGGGCCTGTATTGGGCTGAAATAGATAAAATCAAAATCAAGTCAGTCTTGTCAGCATCGACCCGGCTGAGGTCTGTAATTAGTATCGAACTTATCAATGTTCTGATGTCCGATTTCAATCCCATGTTGAATACCCGGCTTTGAGCATAGAGAATCATAAATGACTTCAATCTGAATGTTTTGATTAAGATTCTTTAAATCTTGATTTAACCGACTTACATGTGCCTTCCATCGTTTGTCTGTTTGGTTGTTTGTCTGTTTGTTTGTTTTAAAAGTGCATGCAGCCATCCCAAGCTTGTCGCACCAGGTCTGCCTTTTGTATCAGTTTAGTCATAACTCTATTTCACGACCAGAACTATTATATATATTTAAAACAAATACTAAAAATAATATAAAAAAGTATTGGTGTCACTTTGGTTATTGGAAATCGCGTCAGGTTTGCATGATCTATCTTGCCACAAATTCTAACGGGTGATTTCTGTTGGTGTCTGGGTTTAGGATTGTCTCTTAAGTGAGCCGGGAGATAACGACATGCTTAAATCCAGTAACCATGACGAACATTGACATATCGATTGCATGATCACGGAAAGTGTTTATTTGTGTCTGGGACCAAACACTGCTCACAGTTCCCATCTATATTTTAATCACACTGGCACAGGGATGTAGATAAATTAAAATCGACGAATCATCTCATGTTCTAGATTAACTCCCTTAGACAAGTTTCTAAATAGATCTTAATTGCGAGCAATGACCATTTTCATGGTAAATAATGAATTGATAAATATGTAACAATCGAGATATTCAGTATGGGTTAGAAATAAATCAGCCTACAAGCTGGTAATTCAGAGAGAATTAACAAATGAATATATCTGCTAAAGAGAATGAGTGTTACAACCTGTCTGATACAGAGGGAAGTTTCGCCTTAACTAGTAGGTCCCTAAGATTTTTATTTCATTTGTGTGCTATAATGAGAAGACATTTTAGGTAAAAAAGAAGAATTGCTGCTTTCTCAATCGGCATATTTTCAAAATGATATTTAACCAAATGATCAGAAAGAGAGAAATGTATACCTATTGGGGATCTTAAACGATTGTTGGCTCTTATCCGAAGTTAATGTTTGGTTTAACCAATCGTATCGTTTCAGACACTGATCTTATAAGTTATAGGGTTTACCACATTTTCTGAATTACATTCAAACTGTCTACCAATTAATACAAATTTTTCGTTTGTTGACTATTACAAAGGAGGCCTAATCTGGTATGTAAGTATCTAGTTTACATCTCGCCTTCATGCATTTTCAGGACCTGCCTGACACTATTTCAGGGCGACTGTGGTATTTGTGTTTAAGAGATGATTCTAGCTCTTGGTCTAAATGATAATTGTAAAGTTGTCTGAGGGGTTGGGATTTTATTTGGCGAAGAAGTCACCTAGTATATCCTCTTGGGATCAATGCCTTAACTAGAATGCTAGAATTTCTGTGAAACTTTATTATTTGGGTTTTAATAATTCCCTTGAAGGTATGTAGAAGATGAAGTAGTAGACAGAGGTGGAGCTTAAAGAGACGAAGGACCATGCCGCCAGGAACAAGACTGAGGAGAAGAAGGATTGATAAAAGTGGCGCGAATCAGAAATAGGACAAGCTGAAGTGTGGGGACATCTGGATTTAATAGAATAAACAGATGATCCAAAGGTTATCATAGTGGTATTTAAAAGATTATATCGAAAGTTCTGCTTATCCCATTTTATGGCATTATAGAAAGCACTGTCAAAATCGAGGCTCTTTGATGACTTGGCCAATGTCCCTATATATGGATATAAACGATACAGGTACGTGCTCGGGAGAAAGTGGCCAAAAGTAACACGATCCAAGAAAACTTAAAATATGGGAATTTTACTGATGTAACTTGAAGAAAAATCTCCCCTTATCAGTGGCATCACAAAGCTCTTGCCATTCCTGAACAAATTTGCTTTAAAAAAAGAAAATGCCTCTGATACATTAAGCTCGAGATTTACAAAGTTTTTGTCTAGTAAGCGCAGCTTAACCTACTGCACTCTTAGAAAAATATGGCTATAATGGAACCCTTTAAGGTTCTTCAGTCATTGCTCTGAAGGAACCCGTTATGATTCTGTATCGAACCCTCATAGCAACTATGCCAAGTATGTCTCCCTTTCTTATTATATTAAAGAACCGTTTTTGTCGTTATAGTTCCATCTTTTCTAAAGAACCGTTTTTGCCGTTATGGTTCCATAAGAACCCTCAAAGAACCATTATTTCTAAGAATGTGGCCAGGCAGGTGTTCCCCTAAACACCGCAATGGGTACACAGTCAATAAGGGCTGGTCACTGAATGAATGATCTCATACAAACAATGGATGAGCCTAATTCCGTTTAAAATTACATAACGCTATCAAATGTCTGAGCGGACTTGCAGTGGTTCAGTCACCCTAAAGTCAGCCATATAATCACGAGTTCACTCCTAAATATTGTCTGAAATAAGTTTTGAGGCGTAGTATTTGAATTTTTGGACCTAAAATGCCACACCAACTCTACCTGTATCTGGACATTTAGACGCGTCCGTGTAAATGGGCAAAAATTGAACGCAATGAGCTTCAGTGCGATCTATTTTGCTTTGTGTGTCTATATACCATGAATGTTGAAAGCCGTGCCATCTCTGGACATGGGTATTAAAACCACACAAACGTATTTTTCGATCTATAATGTTAAACTATTCAGTGGAATCAGGGAATAAATATCGGATGCACTGTCAAAAAGCGTAATTAAAACACTATGCTCTAAACGAAGTTATACAAATACGCCATGAGATACTTCGTTCACCAGACAAAAAAGAGCAGAGTTTTTGTCATTGCAAAATTCATTTGTGTTAAAAATCAGTACTTTACACAGTTGAGGAGTTGATCAAATTCCATGGATTAGGCGTTGTCAAGGGGTAGCTGTATTTCAGTCATTAGACAGAGTGTTAAAGGTTTGCTGTTATTATTCGCTATTAGATGTTACGTGACGTTTGTTTGATATAGAAATATTTAGTCTGGCACATTGTGTGCTTTATCGATATTTAGCTTTCAGTCAATCTTCAAGGAACCAATTATCAAAAGGTGGACAGCGGTATCATGATAAAAAGTCAACGTCCATACATACTAGTAGGAATGTGTTGTACGTTATACTCATGTCATCAATTATAATTGTCAGATTCTAGGAATTTTTTTTAGGTCATTATTTTTAATTAATCGATTTCTGTTGGTTGTTATTTCATTTAGTTTCTCTATATTTAGCAATTGGCATGAACTCATCAATCTCATATCGCCGATATCAAGACTGCACTTATCTGTTAGATACAAATATTGTCTTACTTGTAAGCAAAGCACTGAATGGATTAGCCACATCATACATATCGTCTTTCTTAAATCCAAAAGCTAACACTATGTCCACATGTTCGTCTAACACCACTAACGTTTTCACGCGCGGAACTTTGTAAAAACTCATTAAAAGTCATGGGTCCAAAACTATATAATACTCTACCAGAGGACATTAAGCAATGCAATGCTATTACATCTTTTAAAAAAACGTGAAATAACTTTTACCTTGAATAATATTTAATAGATTTTGAAACTTGTACAAAATAGAAACATTGTATATAAAGCGGAATTTATGTATACTTTGGATCTATTTTATACTCATTTTCCTCCATTCTTTAAATTTGTCACGATAAGATATACATAATTTTAAAACATAGGTGAAAACTTATTCTTTCACTTGATCTTACCTATATTCGCGCAAAGATATATATTATTAAAAATATATATATTATTTGGTCTATATATATAGCTCAGTCGGTAGAGTGTTGGGCCTGTAACCCAAGGTCCCGGGTTCGATTCCCGGTGGAGGCAAGCAAATTTTTCTCTCTTCATTTATTCAAAATATATATATATGCAATGTTATATATATGCAATGTTAAATAAAACAGCACAAGCCATATTTTGCTATTACAGTTCTTTTCCCTGGGTGCTAGGGAAGAATAGGGGGGCACTCAGTGCCTATTAACTACCACGGGCTTCTCCTTGGAAGACCAACAGACCTGAACAAAAACATCACCTGGTTGTGCCCACAATGGGCTTATATATCAACCCAACACAAGGGTAGTGAGTCACCTTTTGGAATCCAAATAAAGTGAAGCTTTTTATCTTCTATTGGCCATTATTCGTAGCACTTTGAGTCTAGTCTAGACAAATCTATTGAGATCAGTGTTAAAACAGATGTTGTCACTCAATGCAATGGCAATTATGGTATCATATTCGTTGACAAATGATGACCCAACAAAAAAATATATAAACATATGATATATTTTTATAAATTTATTAAAGAAAAAAATGTGCATGCCCTTTTCTGGCTATCAGATCAAATATTTCCTACTAATACATATTTTAATTATAATATAGGTAATTGCGTAAACAAGTTGCATTCTTTCACTGTGATGTGGATTCTCATGGTAAATTGACAATTACATACATACATGTATAATACCCCAACTAAACACACTGCCAAATCATCATTAACGTGAACCACTGGCTTTATGATCATTTATTTTAGGTAAAACATCATGTGACGTTAAAGATTACACGTTGGCTGACTGCCTGTACATGACAAGAAACGCTATAAAATGCGTGAAAAGCCAATCGTGCACCTACGTGTAACTTCAAATCATGCAGTTATTCACAAATTTGCCCACCACTTTCTATGTGAGCTTTTAAATCGTAGAGGAAAATAAAACAAATAATGGCATGAGGTCAGCATGACAATATCTTAAGGCACAAGTCACCAATGCTTCTGGCTACTCAATTTTAATACCTTTGTCTAGACCAGGTGAAATTAAAATCTGGGTTACATTTAATTGAAAAGGAAAGCGGAAAACTCAATATGGGATATTGCAAATAATGGTGAGAAGTTCTACCATAAATAGCTAACCTGAAAAGACATACATTTACAACCAGCCAATAAAATTGTTAGCAATACAATGGACACGTTTTTTTTTAAAGGGGGTTTGTTATCAGTTGAACAAGAGAATCCAAACTTCTACCAGGACATAGGGACAGGGAGTGTAGACATATTTATAGTACATTGCATTAATATGTCATGGCCCATTTTAATATACACTGCATATGTCAATTTCTTATCAAACAATGTGTTTTTGTCTTAATACAGAAACGGCAAAACTACAGCAATTCACCTATCAATAGATTAGTTGAAAGAAAGTGAACTGCATTTGTATCAAGGGCGAGGTGTACACGCATTGTTGATGTGTTGGGTTCTCTTTTCTTAACACTTAACCTCTGTAACGTGTAACCCACCATTGCATTATATTCCAGGATCCAGTGCTCATCTTCTTCACACATCCCATGAGATTTGCACAAAATGCATGATTAACATTTCACACGTTTTCAACCCTTCCCATCATTTCAAAGAAATATACGAAATAGGTTTTATAGTAAACAAGTTTGAAGGGGGTCAAAACTAACCTTTTCTTGGCGACTTTCGCCAGGACTCCTCGTCCCCTCTTCTGTCGTCATCTTGATCAGGGCGAAAACAGGGACATCAAAATATGTCCTCTGTCGAAACGAAATCTAAATTGCAAGGCTTCCTTTTGATTTCACTGAGGTGCCTGTAGTACCTTGAAATTATGCTGAAATACCTATAGATGTGTAGTTCCCTCTACAATCCCGTTGAGAATGGCGGCTGTCGGCAGCCGGTAGTAGTGGACGAGTTCACTTTGCAGGGGAGAGAAGGATAGTTTGTGGCGAACCTCATGTGCAGCAGTTGGACTGTCATGTCAAGTATCATGTCCCGTACTTATTTTGTATTAATGATCAATATAAACATTTGCAATCAGTTCCAAGCAAACTGTTTCTCCAAATATAATTACTCTACTTAATAGTATATTGAATAATGAATATTCCTTATTTGCAGTCCTTACGAATCAATTTGTTCATGGGTCATAAGGGCGTATATAATTACCAAAATAACGGTTAATATAATGCTCATTTTAATTTTATTTTTATTGTGTAGAAGTCTCCCAGAGGAAATAATTGAACAAATGGCACTGTTGTTCGTGGATTACACTATGCAGTTGTAAGAAAAAAAAGTGTGAAAACCATTGATGCTTATGGTTAATAAAAAAAATCGATATATCAATTAGCCTAAATTTTGATGTTTGAAACACGTTTGGTATATTGCATGTGTAGGGGTATGCCTTACTTTAAGCAGTTAGACAAGTTAGACATTTTTCCAAATTTGTTGAAATATACAATCTTAGCTGCGACAAATAACGATCATTCTTATTATGGGACTGACTCCAAATTCCATAGTCCCAAAAGCCCAAATTGCTTGTCTGGGCTCCATCGCAGTCAGAGTTCACGGAGCAGCTCTCGGCTTGGCTTGAAATAATCATATCTTACATTACAGTCTGTTATTTGTTTGTTTGTTTGTTTGTTACGTTGCAGTTTAATTTATATTAGTCTTGTTTTGCCATTTATCAACGCATATACTTACCCTTAAATAAGTATAGCTTTATCATTACGTTCTGGTCTTCTTGGTCACTTATTATGCGTTAACTTATAAGCCATTCTAAACATTATTCGTGGACCTACCTGCGGAGATTCCAACTCTAAGGTATCAACGCGCCATTTTGTCTGGT
>JAQQZZ010126216.1:0-14145 GCA_030265115.1 Mopalia vespertina
CCACATCTTGTGACTCACTCATATACCTGAGGGTCGACAGGCGGACTCGATCCCGTGAACAGTACATCAAAGTAGGCTCCGAATGCGCACTCGCTAACCACTAAGCCACGGCCGCGGGCCTGCCAGCAATGAGCATCCATGAGAAAATACAATCTGCTGTGTCATCAATGTAGTATAGACTGCACTACTTTACTGCACTAACAATACTATCTTTATAAATAAGACCTAGATATTTACACATCATGATGTGTAAACATCTATGTCTTATTTATAAGGCTTATGTGTAAATTTCTAGGTCTTATTTATAACCCTATGACGATACCTGGATCGAATCCCCAACAACTTCAGCTTTTCAATCTTTATTTTATTTTTCATTGAAATTTAAACTATGCAAACTATATTCATAAACCTGGTCAGACGAAAGCCTTAAATGACGTCTTACCGTCACCATTTTCTTGTGGCCATTGTATGTTTCAGGTATTAATGCCATAAAGACATGCCCTAACTGTTCGCAAGGAACGTAGTAACCAGGCCTGTGTTGTAATCTTTTCTGGCAAAAACTTGTTTTGGTGTTTTTTTTAAATACATGAATGTGCCTTTGTGAAAAATAAAACAAAATTGCTTTAAAATACAATCTTCATTGATATTTGGATGACAAATTTGTCAAAATCAGTGGGAAAATGCAAATTTACACGAAGAATGCAAACAATTTGGGAAACCTCTAAATCGGTCCTCCTAAATAAATTTTGCATAAACAACAGCACACGCCTAGGAAACTGCACTTCACTGCCTTTGATGCGGTTGCAAAAAAATCCTTTTTGTCAGCTCCCAGCCTCAAAATCATATCTGTAAGTGCCAGGTAACATACGGTTTTGGTTACAGTCATTTTTGATAATTTCTCATCGCTATTTCACTTGTTATATTGCAGTTTTAGTCTGATGAATCAAAGTTTGATTTCAAAATGTTTGGTGTTTGCGCATGCACATATAACCAGGAATATGGCGAAGTGTTTGAAATGGAAAACAGTTTAACTGGATATTGAGGACTACTTGATGTGAAATAGCGAATACAAATTATAAGAAATGACTGTTACCAAGATTTTATGTTACCGGGCAACTATGGAAACAATTTTGAGGCTGGGAGCTGCTTAGACGCACTTAATTTACGACCGAATAGAAGGCAGGGCATTGCAGTTCATACGTTCCTTATGAAAATGTAGCATGTCTTTATGGCGTTCATACCTGACATATACAAGGGTCACAAGAAAATGGGGAAGGTAACACGTCATTTAAGGCTAGCAACAAAATGTTTGGGGACTTTAAATAATTTTTCAGTATATGCTGAACGAGATTAGAAACTGACCGTCAGCTCAACTCAACATTCGTTCGTATAACATGTGTTTAATGTACAGATATATATTAGGTTGACACACATGAGTGATCAGATGATGTGATCAACATAGATCCAGGTATCGTCAGTGCCGTCTTTAGGCATAGGCTATACGCTTTAGGTCAACACTGATCAACTGTTGCCGCTTGAGAAACACTCTTTTGAGCTCAATTCATGCACGATTAATGCACAAATACAGATTTAAAAAATACCCGATTAAGAATGTTAAGAAAAAATAATTCGTCCTCTTCTAAAATTGTTGACTGTTAATGTTTTGCATTACAAATCGCCTCAACACTTTGCAGACGTCAAATTAAGAAGGGTGCCATGTTGAATCTCGCGAGATCCCGCTCAGTGAAGCGAGACGTTGTTTGACAGGCGATTTTGCCACAGATGATCGAATGAAAGAGAACAGAACGGAGGTAAATGGCTTGTTGAAGCCAGGTGCTCGGTAAGATTGACGCTTTCTTTCTCTTCCCGCTTCTCAACCCTAATAACAATGAAAATTGCAGATGTATGTGGCAACGTGGCTTATCTAATACAGTCCGAAGTAAGAATTGTGTACCTCTGTTAGAAATTTACAATCAACGGGTGATTGTCTAACCTGGTGAGTACGGTCCAATAGACCACATTCACTAAACAGTGGGGGGTTAGCTGACGGATCACGCTGTCTTTGTTGACATAAGTAACCGACGGGGCGCAAACCAGCCGCCAGCTTTGAGGAACAGTCACTTTAACCGATCGTGAGTTGAAGAATATAGCTAATTACGTAATGTATACTTTGTTTTGTAAGGTTTAAGGGTAATGTATTATCAAATTTGTTATACTTAATTATTATGCTATGAATATAGTCTAATAGAAACATTATGTTCAGTTAGTATTAGCCGAGTAGTTTTTATACTTAAAAGAATTGATGGGTGGGGATACAGTAATTGTTTCTTCTTTTTGTTTTTTATCCACATCTTCATATAGTTTGTTTGACATATATAATATGACTCTTCATTTATTCACAATATATAAGATGACTGATATATTTTAGAATTATTTTCTAAGAGTGACAGCAGACCACTGCAGCTAGTGATCGAGCTGATTTACATGTATCTGCACAGTACATGTATGCTGTCAGTCCCTGTGAAAAAAAGGGTTATTTTTAGATAAGGGTTTCTTTTATTATATATTTGATACAAAAAAATGTAACATAGTGATTTTATCTGAATATACGCATTGAAATGTACCTGCAGCACCCTACAATAAATCTGTTGTAACTGGGAGTAGTTTGTGTAGAGAAATTCGATACAACTCAGCTTGTAAATCAAGAGTGTATATTTAGTACACTCTTGAGGGATTTCAGGATACCTGTTTTTATTAAAGTTTTTTTATGCTGTTATATAAGATATATATTTACATTTATATCTTGAACAAATCTGGAGTGTTTCAATCCATTGAATGAGAGAGTCTGACATGTTGTCTTGAAGGTGTTAAACAGCTGGGGGTTTATGAACTTTAACACAAGCCATTTAGAGCCCAATCTACTTAATCCGTCAACAACTGTAAATGTGTATTTATGTCATAGCAAGGCTCAGCATGAAACACTGGAACTAATCAGCTTTAACAAGGAGTTGTTCACATGTAACTACACTGACATTTCATTGGCCAACATACAGAACAAGAGGGTAATAAATAGCCCTTATATTTAGCATGCATTCATAGTCTACCTACCAGCTCAGACCAGGTCAAAAACTATTACCAGTATTTGGTAAGTTCCATGAATAGCTAGATATTTCAGTGAACTGGTGCTTTATGTAAGCTTACATCTAAGTGATTGAGATAAATACTCTTGTTATATCAATATTTAAAAGAAAACATAAAGCTTTTAAATGTAATTCCAGATTTCAACATCAATGTTAAATCCTGCTATTTATATTCAATTTCATCATTTGTTTTTTCTTTTAGGCAACCAACCATTACAATCTGTGCCTTATGAATTCCTGCCCTATCATGTATCTACCGGTCTTACAAAATATTTTGATTATCTGGCTGTAAGTTGAGTGGGATCAAGTGATTAATGGCGACTAGTGCTGACCACCCGGCTCTGCCCGGGGTAACCTCCCAGGTTAAGGGTGTTTCCGTGTCCACAGGTAACTCACTAAGCTGCTTACCCCGACACAGCAGACAGAGCTCAGGAAATTACCCTGATATAGTGGATAATGAAAGCTGTTTTCAGCCTGTGATATCAAACAGTACCGATGACCTGCGTTCTGTTGTGGCCATGAGCACTGATCAGAGCAACGTCACAATAGAACCATCCACCTCGGTGTCTGATTCAACCATGTTGGAGAGTGGTACCTACCGCCCTTTGTCAGACTCTAATCTGCCAAATCAGAGAGCATCTACAAGTAGTGGCGATGATTTATTCAATGGCAGTGACAATGTGCGTTTGCTACGAGAAACACCAAGTATTGACGTTATACAAAGGAATGTAGAACCTCCACCGTATAGAGCCGATTCACATCCTATCCGCACCCATGACCTTAATGTTGGGGTTACAGGACGACTAGACAATCAAAGAGGGGAGGCCATTCCAGATATATTGTTCTCACATATGGTTCCCCAGGTCCCACCCTCAAGACCAAACCAACATCGTCAGCCAAACCGCGTCAATAACGACCGTGGTGGCAGAAGACGTGTTGATAATCCAGGTCGACATCATTCACGCAATCATCAGCGAGACAATCGACAGTCCCATGCCACTAGGCGCTCAAGAACACAACTTCATATGTACTCTCAGCAGAGAGAGACATGTAAAGAACCTTGTCTCAAATGTCTCTCATCTGTGACATCGTTTAAGTGTCTCCTTGTACTGTTATCGCTGATAGGTGTGTGTTGTGTTATTGCCGGGATAGTACTGGGAGCATTACATGCTGTGGCTCCGGGCAGCTTTCTCTTCCTTGCAATCATGTTCTTAGGTAAGTCTAAAATAGCAAATTTCTTAAGCTTAAATATATCTCCCCATCCAAAGTTGAGTTCTCTCATCAGGAAAACAGATGGTCAGACTCCTGTATGCACTTATTATAATATAGTATGTAAATTCAAATTTGTATTTTATATACCATTTTCAATTTTTGAGTATAAACAATTTTGGAAATATTATAATATATTATGAATTTCACAGAAATAAGCTCCGGAGGTCAATAGCTAGAAGTTATTAGTTTATGCAACCTTTATACAAGGTCAATGACATGGAACATGCTATCTTTTGAGATCGTCATGAGTTACTCTGCTGCATTCATGTCAGCATTACATGATACTTTCAGTTATAATAGACTAGCTTATAACTTAAAATTATAGATGCCGTGATTACATTGTGTACTCAAATTATTTTTGGCAGGGGTTGTCAGACAGAAGTGAAATCTACAGGCTGCTTTATAGCAGGCAGTAAGATTAAATAAAATATTCAATTTTCACTAATTTCAAGGAGAAAATATTCAACAATGTCTCCTTCATAATAAGTCACATATTTTTATTTGAAGAAAACAGTAAGATTGTTGAAATAGCGACTAGAAATAGTGGTGGCTAGATAGTGCAATTATTTGCCATTTCAGTAAGGCTGTCATTGTCACAGGTGTAAAAGTTTTCTACCTGGATTAATAAATAAGCATGAATCTGCATGATCACAATACAGTTGTAGTAACTGTATGTTGGAGATGTGTACAGAGAGCTGTAACTATATCTTTCAACATATCACCTTATTGATTGGTAACACCTTGTTGTCCTAGGCTGCCTCTAGGGCACATGTATTGTCGGGGCATGGGCCAGCTATCAGGGCAGACTACCAGCGCAATAGGCCAAACAAATGGCAATATTGGATATAGAGGGTGGAGAGAATCGTGCATTGAGTCCAGCTGCCTTCTCTCACATTGACCCAACTCTACTTTAGCATGTCTTTACCAAGTTTACATGGGCGTTTGTAAGCAACAGACAGCCAACATTGCAACTTTTTCTTTCCCCACACGTTAAACATCAAGGTTACATTTCCTCTGTTGCAGAGGTAAAGAAGTAGTGACTTTGGGCACACTGTGTCAGGCGTGTTTATCAATTGGGAACAGGAGAAAATTAAGGGTTTTAAAGACCCGGTTCACATATTTATACACTGGTACATGTTTACTGTTCTCTGACTAATTCTTTATAGAATTGATGCGTAATGTTCTGGTATTTGAATCACGAATTAAAATTTTCAGCACATCAGCATCCAGAATATGTATATTAAAGCTAACATACAAAGGTTCTAATAGCAGAATTGATACAATACCTGTAACATGTCTACACAACTAAAAATCACTTGTTATACTGTTGAAAGGCTTAGTTTTAGATTTAGCTTTACGCTTAGTTTTTATTACTTTCAGAGTTAGTTAATGGTAGCGCCGTAGCGGGTTCCAGGTGTTACTCTGATAACTAAGGGGCAACCTGAAGCTACTTGTGATGTCTTAGTTTGTAACGGGTCCTGTGATTGTCCTGTCTCGTTTTTATTTTTTGTCCGAGTCAGTTGTGTGCAGGGTGATTTTCCTCACCCGTTGTGCTAGCATGCCATGTGAGTGAAATAGCCTTATAGTTAAGTAACATGTTAGACTTCAATCAAACAAACAAACAGTTAATGTCGTTAGGTAGCACAGGCATGATATCATTTTGTCCAGTGATGGACCGCTTCTATGTACAGTAACTCTGTATAGATGTGGAGTCCATTCAATACACATCTAATAGACATATCCTTTTAGATATCACAGCTGTGAAATTCTATTGACTATTGAGAATTGATGCCCAGATGTTGACAGTATACTATTAACTGTCAAAGTGGACAATGTTGTATAATTGTATCTTGTTCAACTACACTTACTAGTGAGTACTACAAACACTGAAATACATGTACTTTGTTCTGGGATCTGCTTGCAAAATGTTTTGCTTAAATTGCCTTTGTCATTTGTCCAGGGACCTATCAATCCATTTCCTGTGACTACAATGATAATTTTACGTATACTTTTTAATATTTGCTCAGACTTTACTGATCCATATTTCAGTGTTCCCATCAACTGTTTGAGTTTACCTGTCTGTATGTTATAAGTTTACTCATCCAAATGATTGTGTATGACTGTGGGAAAGAACATGGCTTTGAATACCACAGATTTGTACATACATTTTTTTAATGACCTTTCTTTGTCATCTAATGTAATAAATGTTACTGTGTATTGTTTTCTAAAAATGTTTTTTTTTATTCGTAAAGATCACGTTTTACAAATATGTGATTTGCATTTGAATGAATGCTTACTATTACTGCTATATTAATACAGTTCTTTTGTGAGCTACAATAGGAATGTATTTTCCTCATGTGCTGGAGATTGTTTTATAGTGAGGTTAATATAAGAGCGATGTAGGGAGATGTAAGCACCCATTGTGATGTGTGTGTACAGAAGCCTTAGGGAAGAATGTTGGCATGTGTTGTCCAGGTCAGTTAGAAAAGGCTGAGATTTAAGGCTTGGGTTATGAAGGTGGATATGTTTACCCTGAACTAAAGGGACAGGTACAGTCACTTGTCATCATCACTGACCACATTGAGAAACACCCATAAATGTACAGCTAATGTACAGTTTCCTAGATCCCACTTCTGACACCAATAATTTACTTCACATCTTGGCATTGAATAAACATGTAAATACTGCACAAATCAAGACTGCTCAAACATGATTGTTTTTGTTCTTGAGTGTTTGGGAGGAATAATGTAGTTGAAATCATATTATGTTTGAACATAGAAGGTTTTTGGCATCTCATGCTTGTCTTCAGATCTGGACAATAAGTGCATTAATATAGCATTATTAAGCCGTATACTCCCATAGCAACATGTGATATTTGATGGGTATATTTATATTGGTACTTCGGGGCAGTTAGTTAGTTACTATGCGCACATGGACTAATGTAGCACATCTAAATTACAATACAAGGATTTCATTATATAAACATTTAAATTTAAATTTGTATTCTTGTTATTTAAATTAACAAGTTGTAATGCCACATTCAGTATGCCTTGTATTAGCATCACAGATGTTTGTAAGGCTAGTTTACTAGAGTGAAACCGAAATGAACAGCTGGTTCTGTGAACTTAAACAGATGGGGGATGTGATAATAGAATTAATGAGGTGTGATGCAGATAATGACTTCCGTTATGGAGGATTCTTTGATTTGACAATATACATGTATTGTCCTCTTCAGTTTGTTATAGGAATTTAGATCAGCTGTTGTGCTTATTATTATAAATATATCATTATCATATTATCTGAACAAAACCAAACATTTGGAACTTTGGATATATCTTTATCACACAAAAATACAGTAAAAGTGAACATATAAATATTGGTACTTGTGTATTCTCCACCCAGGCACAATATAAGCTTACTCATTAAAGTTGACAAATGCATAATTTATACATGTATGTATCTTTACCATATCAAAACAGTAAGCTCCTACTACATCTTTACCAATAATATCACCTGTGGTTGGATTTTCTTTTATACTCATTAAGATTGGTTAACATTTACTCTTCCCACTTTCACATTAGTCATTTGCCTAGGTTTACTTTATATTGACATCTGTACATGATTCATGTGCTTCATAGCATTCATCCACTATCTTGCTGTATGTATACCACGAATAAAGTAATTTTAATTATAAGTTTTTTTTATCAACCTTAAGTAAAGTGTTTAACCACCCAATCAGAGGGCAAGATATCATATGGGTGTTAAATGTAAGCCCCAATCAAAGAAAGAAACAAACAAATGAGAGGGAAGATGTTCCTGAATCACCAGAAGAGTGAGCCTCTAGGCCAAGATATGTTTTGAGGACAGCCTAAGCTGCCTTGTATGCTTACTCTTGACTGTGATACAGAAACTAGCTACATCTTATAATATAAAATTGATAATAAAGGATAATTTATTATCTTGTACCAATTATATCATATTTCAGAATAATGGTTTCTATGAATATTGCTTAACTACAATATGACTACCAAGAAGTTACACAATGAACATTGAACATCATTCATTCATTAATCTAGAATTGGATGCAATTAAAATTTCATTTCTTCATGATGGTCGGAGTGATAAACCATGGCCCATGTCCATGTGTATTATTGCTATTAAAAACAACTGCATTTATTTCCCATAGAAAGATTATTATAGTTTCTTGAATATACAGGCCTGTGCTATTGGGGACAATGGACAGAACAGGATCTTTCCATGGTCAAGCAAACTTAATTTATAGGTATAGGTTTCCCAAATTCTTTGCAGTTTTCAAATTTTGCTACTGATTTTGACCAAATCTGTCAACTGATAATCAATGAAGATTGTATTTTAAAGCAATTCTGCTTTATATTTCATAAATACACATTTATGTTTATTTAAAATTCAGCAAACAGCAGCAAATGCAAATGTTATGCAGTTATCTCACAAAATTTTAGAGGACTGATGTTGAGGTTATGCCAGAAGAGCACAGGCGTGAATATGGAAAGTAAACCTTTGAATTGGTTAATGTTAAGGAGAGCTATGAGATCACTCACAGGACATTGTCTCCTATAGCTTTACCAAATGCTGAGGTAATTGGTAGCTGGAGTCTGTATAAGTTAAAAAGTCATAAACCTGATGACTCAGATTTTTAATACTATGTTTGATTGCTTGTTATATAACAATGTTGTGATCCATTATTTTATCCATTTATGAGCCGGAATGAAAACTATATTTACTGATACCCTTAGCACATGATTTCTAACATGACTTACATGTACACCCATTTTCATGTGTAAGATGACCTCTGTATACATGTAATGATTTTATAACCTTCTTAAACCCTGGTTACCAAGGAACAAGACATAGATAAATATTTATGGGGTGATGTATCTGTTTAAATTGCTATCTAGTTCCTTGTTGCTTGGTAACTAAGTAGTCCGTCAACATTTTGAGCACCAGGTTAAATGACTTAAACCTGATCATATTTCAGAAGCTACATGTACCTCTATTAAGCTTTGTTAGGTTTCCTGTTTCCAACTGTAATATTATAATCAAAGCTGAATGTTTCACCTGCTCAGCTGTAAGTTGATTAATAAACTAACAGATTAAGAAATGAATATTCACAGTCTGTTACCAAAGTTGAATATTTTGGTAACCAAGGCATACCCTAAATGTTTTTATTTATACATTTACTCACAAGTATTGTAATTCAGAAAAACTGTAGTTATCATTTGTACTTGTGTATCTAATAATCTTAAAATTACATTTGTAATGACAGTATAACAGGCTGAAAGAATGCATAAATCTTCTTATCCGATTCTGAACATATCCCAGTTTGTTTAATCTCATCTCAAGTCCTGGATGAATCTCAGCTGATTACTTTATGTAAGAGGCTTCTAATAGCACATTAATGATTAGGTCTGACATTACTTTAATTTACTCAGATATATCTGTCTATGAGAAATCAACGATCATAATCAGAGCCATTCAAACTTAATGAGGAACTGAGTTATATAACTGTCTATAGTATTTAATGCCATTTAATCTCATCTCTTACATATATACATGTATGTTTGCAGTAAATTTGCATGTGCATATAGCATGTTTATCCTCTGTGTGAATAGACAAACATGTGTGTCAGACTATCTGGTTTCCACATGAATTAATTAAATGGCCCATTATCTCTAGACATTAATTATTGACCACAAGTGAATGAGACAGGTTCTGTCTGGAATAGCAGTCCTGAATTCCGCCTTCTTACAGCTTGTAGTTAAATGTTTCTGAGCAAGCCTTACAGACATGATGTCAGTCACTCACATAATGTTATGTATCAGCTCTGAGAATTGTTACGTTTGGTTAAACTAGCACTATGTCTAATGTGTCATATTAAAGAATAAACTATCTAGGGGCAGACTATTTGTGTTCATTCATACTGTAGTTAGACCTGTAAAATTTGTGGGGTGCTGTTAAAGTTTTAATTCATTTTAGTTTTTAAACTCCAATCCAGTAAATATTTCCAGCACAGTTAGCGTGTACTTCTCTATTAATTGGTACATGAAGTTATGTGGATGGTTTTATTGTTATTCTTTACGTCATGAAAACTCATGTGGGCTTTTATTAAAGGATACGTATTTATAATTAGTTGTTCCTGTCATTATCCTGTAGGTTTGTTCTATTTTTGTGTAGCTTGCCATACCAGTTTGTGTCTTGTTGTTGTTTTTAGGAGGTTTAAGATGAGAGATGAACCTGATCTATATGTAAATATATCCACAGCTCACCGATAACGCTTAGGGTTTTTGTGCCCCAGTTTCTGTGATTATAAGATACATGAAGACAGTGTCAAAGAGTTCACTATCATTGATTCAGGGGTTGAAGCTAACAGCATTATGTCCACCTATAACACAACCTACATACAGCACTATTTTTGTGCTTCAGGTCTCTCTTTAATCAATATCTTATCTTCTTTTTTCACTTCCTGGATCAGATCCTTCAGTCAGGGCCTTGATAAAGACTATGTACAAGAATATCTTTTAGCTCAAATAAGGATGTATTTATAAGACATCATTCTGTCACAGATGCTGGAATGGCTTAATTTGTCGCGCAGATATCATATCAGGTGTCAGAATGTATAACAGTGTAGGCCTTCAGTGGCTATCTCCCAAACAGTTCAGGTTTTTGAAGATATTATGTTAGAGATAACCTGTACTTGTATATATCTAAGATTAACACCTCTAGACCGTTATTGGTTTTTGTGTAACTTTCCAAATTCCACTGGATTGAAGGCTGTGTAAGGCCTTAGGTTATATTGGAACAATACAGATATTATCTGTACTTCAAGCACTTCACCTGTCGTTGTTATAAATCTGACACTCTACACATTATTATTCATGAATCATTCAGAAGTCATAACATTCAATATATTTGGGGCAGACAGATGATAAGGGTATCCTGTTGCTTATTCACACAGTCCCCATTTCAGAGAATTGTTACACAGCAATCTAAATCCTTTTGAGAATTGTGATGTCTCCGTATCAAAAACTTTAAATAAGTTGTGTACTCAGTAACATGTAATTTACATCCCATATCCCCATAACATGTCTATGTAAATAAAACATAATTATGTAAATAAAACATAATTAAAATACTGCAGCTCAGTTAAACATAAATAAAGTCATATAGCTCAGTATAAAAACACAACTTAATTCCTTACATGTAGCTCTGATATATAACGGTTACATGTCTAACGATCAGTTAACATAACTAAACCCCTTTAGCTCAGTAAAAAAAGAATTAAGTCCTATAGCTTAGTAAACCATATATGAAGTCCAAAATGAAGTCCTATAGCTCAGTGAAACATGGACGAAGTCTAATAGCTCAGTAAACAAAAAATTAAGTCCTATAACTTATGACTGGTTTCAATTTTGATGTTTGTCTAAAATCTTTAATATAGCGTTAAATTCTAGGGCTTCAACTTAAATTATATGGCCTCAAAATAAATTGCCATGTTTGAGTCGTAGTTAGCCGATACGGCTTCAGTGTTCAAAGTTGGAGCCACATACATGTGTTTCTTTCTCTGTGTTTTCATGTATAACTTTGTACCTGTGGTTGTTAATTCTATTTGGTTAATAGCCATACACTACATAGTTAATGTCTGTTTAATGCATCTATTTGATAAAAACTTTATGGGGAGACTTGATACTCTGATGTGTGTGTTCATGTGACTTTTGTTCACTAATGAGTTGTCTAATCTAGCACAAACCTTAACTCCTTTATTCATTTTTAATAAGGACCATAGATGGTGAGCTAAGTGATTACTGCATGCAGCCTCCATTTGTACATGAAACCATATCATTTATTTAGAGACTACAATCTCCCAGTAATAACTTCCTGGACAAATAACATCAAATATTTAAATCTGTGTTTAGAATTCATACACGGTTTAGATTTGAAGGAAATATATAATGGACAGCACGAGCATACAATAAGGTGTATTTGCATTTAAATACCTTATATAATATAATTTTTTTATTTATATATGCTATATTTTACTACTTGTCTACTGGGTTATCTTGTATTTTACTATTTTGTTACCAATGGTTATGCCATGTTAACTTTTGTCCAAGAATCTATATATTGGATTCTTACTAGTAATCCTGGTGTCGGGTACCAGTAGACTCTATGGCATTCTTTAAGGTCATTTCTGTGTCAAAATATCATTTTTTATTGTTAACTCCTGGTAAAACATAGAGAAAAAAAAATGAAATAAAGTCACACATATTTTGAATAAAAATGTCAGTTATCAAATATATGCAAATAAACAGCAATTAACTTTATTCCAGAAAATGAACTAAATCAGTAGAATGAACACCAGTTTGAGCTGGCTTCCACATGTCCACTAAAATGTCACAAAATAGTCTATTGAAAAAGATCCAGTAACACATGATTTCAGATTATTATTAATTTATTGTCACTTTAAGAAGGTAACACACTATCATGACCAGTGATTATTTGATGAAGTTTCCATCTTCACAAATTCTTAATTTAATAAACCCTGCCAAACACACTTTAGAAGCAAACAATTAAATCCAGATCTATATCATGCAAACATAAGTGATGAATAAAAGTCCAGAAAAGCCAACGATCACCTGTGGTGTTCATCAGCATGTTAAAAATGTACATGTCAACCTAGTTAATTCAACATCAGAACACCAAATACAAGGCAAAGGAAATGAAGATTTTTATCATGAAAGTTGCGGGCCAAAATTTAATTCTTTAAACAAATGCCTTGGTTGTACTAGAGCTTATCTCGGGTTTAATAATAGTCACCAAAAAAAAGTAAGCAAATATTCTTATCTTTAGTGAGTTTTATTTGTATGAATAATGACTACCTTCCATTGTGAAACTCTCAATAAACTTATACATTGCTGTGTCGGGAACAACGTGTATAAAGAGAGCCATGTGTCTAATGTTTTAACGGTATTCATCTTGTCTTTACATAGCAATGGAGGAACATTATGTATTAAACACTTCACATTTACTGGTTGTGTTAGTATTATTATTATTATTATTACAAAAGCTTCCCACATTTCAATCGTCTGTGTCTAATTACTATTGTTAATAATTGTCTGTCATTTAACATTTTAATAGACATATATTTATACAGAAATTTTGTGTCAAAAAATGTTTAGTATCGGTATATATCATTGACATTGATAATATGAAATGCAAATTTACATGAGACACTTTTGTCATTTATCCATTATCCATTAGTTCCACTGATAATGTGCACATAAATAAATTTGGGGAATAATTGTAGTTTGTAAGAATATCAAACAGTGACATTCCATATATGAATAATGAGTGTGGGAATGGTAGGTATGCTTTGTTATGTATCTGGTCATTGTTTATGTTGCTATAGTCAGACCTGTGCTATAATATGTTTATGTTGCTATAGTCAGACCTGTGCTATATTATGTTTATGTTGCTATAGTCAGACCTGTGCTGTAATATGTTTATGTTGCTATAGTCAGACCTGTGCTATAATATGTTTATGTTGCTATAGTCAGACCTGTGCTGTAATATGTTTATGTTGCTATAGTCAGACCTGTGCTGTAATCTTTGGCAATGGCATAACCATAAAATCGGTTTTATAACATTTTGTGAGATAACCTTACATTTGCATTTTCAGTCCGTTCTCCCCAACAGCACG
>JAQQZZ010126227.1:3971-14144 GCA_030265115.1 Mopalia vespertina
TTAGATGTTTAATTGTAGGTTAATCGTATATATATAGTGTTCAACTTTGAAATAATCTAATCAAATTCGTCTCCTAACGGTTAATTTAGGTGCGAATGTTTAGTGCATTACTGCTTCTACAGTGCTATGCTGCATGGTGCATAACAATTTTCAAGGGCTGTGTCTGTCGGCAATATTTTCTCCCTTTTCGCCCTCGGGGATGTCACATTTTTCCAATTCAACACAAGGAAGATGGAACCATTTTCCATTAGGACACTTTTTATTTTCGCACAAAACCATGGCTTCACCTTCCTTATCCCTTTTACAAACACATAGGTCGTAATCTTCAATGTCTTTTTGTGAGACACACGCTTCTATAACAGATGAAATATTTTGACTCTCAAAGACGATGTCTACTACTTGTCTCGAAACGCTTTGCAAAAGTTCTAATTTATCGACTGTTGTACAAGGAGGCGGTTTGGGGAATTCGTCAATCTTGGAGATTCCTAAGCGTCCCATAGCTGCTAGTAGAATATATCCTTCCGTTACAAAAGTTAGAAACTCTGAGTTATGATTGAAGCTCCCCTTTACATCACTTTTCACATTCTTGTGGCCAAACGCCTGCTTGAGATGGTATAATGTGCCCTTTTCTTTGGCACTTTTGGGATCGAAGAGGCTGTCAAAAGCATCCTAGAACATAAAGTAGTTTGATAAGATAAGCGTCAAACTATGTTACTCTATCCAGTGGAGGTATGCACATTTTTTCTCTTCCATACATATTTATCTGCATACATACTTTAAATAAGTACATAAAATAGATGTATACATACTTATACGCACCCACATATGTATTACTGGTGGTTATCCAATCAGAGCCTGCGTGATGCAATTTATATCGGAGGCACGTGATGCTAAAAATTAACAGATGAGAGTAATATTCATCGTATCACGAGTCTCATTGCATTGATAGTCTTTTTACTCACACATTATTTGTACAGGTATTTTCTGTATGATTTTCATGTCAATATATTTGCATTTTACAGTATAGCCTGTTAGACTATACATTGTTCTACACACGCACGTGATGGGTCCCCGAAAAACAAAGACGGCACTAGATAATCCCCATATATAAAAAATACACCTGGTATCCTCGAGATGTCAAAACAGAGATGGCGTCAGAAATATGAAGTTGTCTCTTTATGACGTACAATTGTGAACATTATATTCAGAAAGAAAAAATAACCCAGGTGATCACAGGACTTGAGAGTGGTGATATCGGGTTACAGTATGAGTGCACATTGTTCTCAGTTTAATGTCATATATAGAGATGATGTCACATTTTCAACGTCATTTCTATTTTGAAGTTACGATGGTATGACGATGTTGTCCGTTGTCCAGATACTGTTAACCAGTGCCGTCTTTGTTGTTCTGTGACGCCATCATTAAACAACGTATAGCGTCAACACTCAACAGACACTGTAAAATAATATTTTTAAACGAAAATCATGCCAAAAAACATTGCAAAAAAGCGTAGTGTGAGAAATAATCGAGCTTGCATGATAAGGTAAACATAACTCTCGTGTTATAATTTTCGAAATCATTCACCAGAGGCTCGTGATTTAAAAAATACATCAGAGTAGAGTGATATTCATCTCTCCTTGGATAACCTCTTATTATCACAAGGGTTGGGAGTGGTGGTATCGGGGTTGTATTGTGACAATATACAATACGTACCATACAATACGTGCTTTACAAATAAACAAAAGTAATTACTATTGTGAAAAAAGTGTTAAATGGTTTGGTTTATTATTTTGGCATATTTATCACCTCAAATTTTGCAAACTAATCTTTATTTTACAGGCTTTTCGCGCTTCTAATTTAGCGTACAAGCCTACCTGGGTAATAATGACACGCTTATGCCATTCTTGTATACACGGCTCAATGCCCTGTAGCCTGGACCACTTATTATCTCCGTTTATCACCGCGCCTTTGGCATCCATGGCTCTTTCACAACTCAGTCCATCTCCAAACAAGATTGTTGAAACGGGATCACCGTGCCCATTGCTAGGTACATATTTGTTGTACTCTCGCAACACATCTACCATTTCAGCTGTTTTAGTTTCATCTTTATCTAGAACACCAAGTGGAATCTAAAACATAATTAAGACAACTTAAGTGGATTAATTTGTTCGAGTATCTATTGAGTATTAAATCGTGTCAAAATACATCTGATTTGTTGGAGCGTTATATCAGTTTACGACATGCCCTTGTCCTATATCGTTTATTTTAGTTGTCAGTGACGTCTGTGGGCTTAGCGTCGATCGGTGCGCTGGCATGCCGTCATATTAGGGAAATTTTATTAATAAGGTATAACACCCAATCAAACAAACACATTTGTTTGATTTTAAAAAAATATATATATATATATATATATATATATATATTTATTCAAAGTATATATAGTAATAGTTTGTAAGAAGTTATTAACTGAACACAGATGCAAGAAAACACGATTGTTCTGATTGACTAACCATTTCACTCCTCTGTTCCGACTGTTTGGAGTAAATGTGTGGCATATGCCATGTCACCCCTCTGTGAACATCTTTTGAGTTGAACAAAGTCATATGTGTGGCGAGAATGCGGCTCACCAAGACTTCCATCTCTTTGCGGAGACTTATTTCGTCTGCTGGAGAAGGTAGAAACGAGGCCAATGGTATGTTTTTTATTGCCTCTGGCGATGGATGCGTGTCATCAAGATGAAAGCAGCTTATCCTGTCTTTTGCAGCGTACATCTGCACCATGTTGAACATCTTTGGTTGCTTGCCTGTATTGTAATGTCGAACACCTACCTTCTGATTAACGTTATCGAAGCACAACGTGAATCCGATTTCTGTATGTTTAAAAGTAAGAAAAGCGCTTTGTAAAGTCATGTCTTATGAAAGGTATAAATTTAGTGCCCATTCATGTCGTATAAATTTATAAATCAGTACCCATTTGTTGAAGAAATAAAACGAGGGGGGAAGTCTGATTGGTAGATTGATTTGTGTTTAACGCCGTGCTTGAGATGTTTCACTTATATGGCGGCGATGTACTTCCTAAGAGTGAACAGTAACACAATCTAAATGTGCAGTATAATTTATGAACTCTCTGTGGGAAAATTAATGTTTATCCAAAGCTGACCGCATAAATTCAATTTTGCTGTACTTTGTCAGAAAGGGGGTGGAAAGTTTGACATCTGAACGAAAGAAAAACACACTGCAAGTATAAACGCTTTTACTGGTAATATAACAAAAAAGCACAGGAAAAAATATATACCTTTTATAGGACAATTTTGGAGTTCGTCTGCTTGCGCGTCGCTGTTTGACATTGATCCAGTATCACACAGACTGGCATTGGAGGCGGGTGTGGACTGTCTCTCCATCCCGTACACCTCTACACGGTCCTCCATCCCCACTTCGGCCACCTCTACATCATCTATATAAATCGTATAATGAATGATAATGTTTGTGTATACATGCATAGGGTGCTATATAACGCACACAGTACGATGACTTACAGTAATACGTCACTCTTTTGCACTGTATTAATCGTAATTCCTGTTGTTAAATTTGCGCCAAATGTATATAGTATATAGGATCCAATGTGGACATACCTAAGTTGCGCTTTGCGACCTGTTGAACTTCTCCTACCCACTGCTTAACGACGTCATCATAGTTTGCCAGAACATTATCTATACAGCTTCTCGTGGCCTTGATGCCCATACACCATCCGAGATGATTAAAACCTTGGAAGAGCTGTGAAGACAGAAAAAAATAGAATTTTATATAAATGTAGTCAGTAGTTCTGCAGGAACAACATTCTTTTGTAGCCTTTAAAAATGTAAGCATTTTGTGCAAGATGTCTGTATATACTTATAATTGTATGGAAAAACATTATTTTTTTTCTCTGAAGACATGCACACAAAAAAAACCCTTCAAAGTTGTGTTTCTTTTATTGTCCGAGTACATAGCCGTCATTTAAGTGAACCGCCCTTAAGCACAACGGTTAACATCAAGCAATCGAACCGGACATTTGTGAGGACTGCATCTTACCTCTCGTTTGCATCCAGCCAACCACATTTGGATGCTATTCATTTGCTGAATAAACTTCGCCTTCGTCGGCTTGCGGATAAACCCAATAACGCCCGTTAGCAGCCCAACAACAGGTGCAGCAGACACCTGTTTATGTCCTTTGATGTAACACATGTTTTTGAAGCTTCCTTTGGTAGAAAGGGCGCCAAGTAGAGTGGTGAATAGCAGCGGACATGTGTTTTTAGTTTCTTGCGCTGCATTATACCAAGAGAAATCCTCAAGGTTGTCCAATGAACAATCCTGTTGCATCCACGAGGTTTTACACAACATCGTTTCAACCTCATCTCTGACTAAATCGCCAAGGAGAGCCGTTAATGCTGTTTTAGCACTTTTGCATTTTGTCAGCAATAAACGAAGCCCTAGTTTGTATTTTCCTGTCTTCATGTATTCTAATGCCTTTTGTTTCGCTCTCATGGAGTATGTGGAACGCATCAATACGGAATTGCGATGTGTTTGCTGAAAGAAGAACGTAAAAAATAAAAAAAACATAATAATTAATTACTTGCATTACGCGAGTGGGTTTTGTTTTGCGCCACTTGAAATATTTAAACCATGTGACGGCATGACGGTATAGGCCTATAGGCCTATATCGTTGAAAACATTTTGCTTTTTTTAGAATGTGTAATTTGATGTTATCTCTTTCTATTCTTTTGATATGCTTTACATTATAGTTCATTTATAAAATAGCCAAAATAAAAATACATCTAAGAAAAATAGACCGTTCATTGGAATTTTACTCGCACTATAAAGTCATTTTTTGGAAGTTTGCTAAGCTTATTATACTTACTTTCTCGGCAAAATGATTCGATTTGACTGGTGAGAATAGTCGTAGTCTTTTTGTTTTTCTCGGTGTGACATTTGGTGTGGATTTTCGATTATTTATCCGTTGAGCGAAAGTGCCATCAGCGGACTCGATCTCTCTTTTGGTTCTTTCTATTAATTCCTTTCCTTTGGCGGCTTGTTGTAAAATGAACGAGCATTTCAAGCATAAAAATCCATTTTTTTCTGGAGTAATAACGTTAATATTTAAGTCATTCAAAACTTGAAGTGGACAGCTCTCCTCTCTTGCGAATTTAGCAGAAAGTGAAGTTCTTGCAAAGCCTCTTTTCTTTCGTTCAAACTCACAACCGCAGTTTACACAATTTTGCTGAGACGACATTTTCCACGATTGAGTTACAACAAACCGACCTATTTACTTAAGAGACAATCATACACCCTTTATCGCACCCGCACACACACCATACCACGTATTCCCCCATATTATTATTGTTTTATTTTGTAAATCTATTTACACTCAGATATGTGTGAAACGTGCGAAATAGCGATAAAAGGCAGTTGACTAGATCAAACACAGGATTATTGTATTTTATATACATGTACACATAAACGTCCAGAGAATTAACATGACATAATTAAATTTAGGTCATGCAGGGAACTGGACTTTCATTTTCAACCCTGACCTTAGTTTGTGACGTCACTTAAATCTAATTCTGACGTAGATTGGAGAGTGACGTAGGCATTTAATGCGTGGTTGAGCTCGCCATGGGTTTTGAAAAGTATGAATGATGGTGTGTCTACTTTCTGTGGCTTAAAGTCAAGAAAAAAATAAGTCAAATGTGATTGAAATGTATTGTTAACGAAAGCAAACAGGTAAGGGAACATCTCCACATTTTATTTTTTTTTCTTTGAGACTTTATTTGTGCGTTTTAGTGGTGTTTATCTCGGCCACCCACAGAACTGTGGGTGCTTAGCTTCGACACATTTCAATAGGAGACGATCCCTGACTGTTGTTTTCGCCGTCAGGCATTTTCAAAAACAAAACGTCAGGGCCACTCGGACTAGGTTATTCCCTAATCAATCAGTCAGTTAAGCGGAAAGGCCGAACTGTTAGAATCGCTATTTGACATAATGGAGGTATTCCACTGGTGAAAACAAACACAACGAACTGTCCAAATGAATGTGACGTTTCACTAATCATTATTTTACTTAACAATTCATTGACTTTTCAAACCAATGCGAAATTCTCCTATCTGTACTTTGTTTTATCATATTCTCAAATCGATGTGAAAAAAAGCAGAGAAACACATTAAGATATTAAAGGTTTGAATATTCCAACTAATCAGGAAATAAATTTATTCAATATTTGATCGAATTTTCAGCAGACAATTCTTCTTGACAATGAGTTACTTGCTACTCTATGATAGTGATCTGTCGTCCCGCGACGGCGGAGTAATATAGCTTATTGTCGTAGTGTTATTATGAAAGTTCACAACGCGCTGGCGGAAGGATATGTAATATAGAAGGAGTGTCCATGGGCGTCCACTGGGGGCGGGGAGGGGGTGAGCAAACGAGGCATTTGCCTTCCCTTTCCTGGAAATATAGAAATGCTGCATAATCACAAGCTTTTTTTCTTCCGTAGTGCATTTCTCACATTCGGAAGATTTCAATTGAAATGACACAATATATTTAAATACATATGAGCATAGCAGCAGAGGCATTCGTCGTTATTAGTCTCCGTTGTATCCATATATTACGACACACAGTAGTAATGAATGAAGATATAATTTAAAGCTTTTGCTTTTACTGCCTTTTTTATATTTTTATATGTGCTGATTGACTTAAAATCGCTCTTAAACCTATAATCTCTTCTGCCCTGTGAGATAAGATAGTAATATATCGAATGTTGTTAACTTCAGGAAACTGAAAACGCAGTCCTTATGTTTGTTTAACTTATACGACGACGAATTGTCGATTTATCACCATACAGTGGAAAAGCGTGTGTAAATCTGGTAAAAAAAAAACTACCGCCGCAATTGGCGGAGCCACATCGGGCTAACTCCCTCACATATCCTAGGCCGACTGAATGCTGGGTTTCATTTTAGACATGTCAAAATCATGCTTCCTTTATGGCTTTGCTTATCGTTAAAGCTTTCGAGGCTTTGCCGGTGTTTCCTGATATTTAATGTTGAAAGACAATGCCACAATATATATTTATATTACAGTGTTGGCCCTGCTAGCAAGACTACCGAGTTCGATTCCCAATGGAGGCAAGGAAAATTATATTTTTCTACAGTATAAACATATATTCCAGCATTTGTTGTGTATATGTAATTTCCATTTGCATTTGCAATCCAATTACCAGTAGTAAATCCCAAGTCGTGGAACATTGGCTAAAAACTTCTTCAACCCAAGCTCTGTAGCATTTCGTTTTAATTCTAGATCTGAATGAAAAACATGCGCAATGCACAGTCTAATGCGTTTTGTAAATAATTACTTTCCTCTTCAAACGTCAAATTTTAGGCCAGAAATGCCATTTCCAGCGATCTTGCGGTACCCTACAAAAAATTCTGGTCAGCCCCTCCCTGGAAAATAGTCATCAGACGCCCATGGTAGTGTCATTATGACAGTTCACAGCTCGGATACCGGATGGCGGAGGGGTATGGAATATTGTGATAGAGCTGATGTGAAAGTTCACAGCTCGAACATCATCTATTGCGGTTGTACTCGACTTTTTTCTGTCCAGTTAGAGAAATGTATTGTTGCAAGCTTCAGCCACGAATGTAAACATCACATAATGCACCTTTCAATGACAGACAATTCTCACGAAATATGCCTCGTCATTTCTCCATCCGTCGACAAATTTACAAATCTAAGTCGCTCCTTTTTCTATCTGTATCATAAATGCAGATAAAGGGAAAAGAGACCAATATAAACCCCAGAAATATGAAATTCATCCAAACCGTCCCTGAAGCAGATGAAAAAGAACATTTTGTTAATACTTGAAATTGTGATTCAATAAATCCGGTTACAAACAAAGTTATCACAATAAAATGTGTTATAGTGGGTTCTCTAACATTAAGAGAATTTTGATATTATGTGTCTTTGTTGTGAGGTCTCCTTTCTGTTATCTCTTTTTTGTTACAATTTACACTCAACGCTTTTTGTTTGTAGGTATACTGGATTCGATTATTGGGTTATTTATCCTGGAAATACGTTAACCGTATTGTTAATAAATAAAAAGGGCGTTAACATCAACGCAGAAGGTAACCGTGTACATTTGGCAATGTTGAAAAAGTCACAATTACTCATAGAAATCTTACATTTAATCTTAAAACACACAGGACACATTTACAACTTACCTATATAAGGTATCATGAGAATGACAAGAAAGATGAGCGTCGTTGTGTTATGTACCATGGTGAGATAACCACACGTGATCCCCTCGGCCACTGGATACGCCCCCTCACATGCCATCTCCAGGAATAAAGGGAAACTGCCGTTTAAACACAGGCCAATCAACGTACACGATATGTACACTGCCGCTGGGTATAGATATCAATATTTTAATATAAAACAGGTAAAAATGTAGGTATACTTCTACAATCTTCTTTTTAACATTATTAATGAGTTACAGAGTTTTTTTATTCAACAGAATCATATGATATATTTTTCTCTCGAGTTAAAGCTAAACAATCTTCATTAATTCCTCCGTATTTTGTACATCATGAAAGATACGAAATAGCAAAGAACAAAACTTAAACATTTTAAACAAAGGGCGAAGAATTCGAATGTCCTCTCCCGGCTTGCACTTGCTATGGACGCATTTGTTTCGCCTTTTTTCAAAATCAACTGTTTCAATTTCTGAACGCAATTCAGTACTTCTTTTTATGTTAACAGTCAGAATTTGTTTTTTAATATCTAATTATTTGGTCAATTGTGTCACTTTTATATTCAAACTCGCTGATAACCATTCTTATATACGAAGTATAAATATTTTGATAAACATTTATATATTTTCTAAAGACACAGAGAAAACTTGAAAATCTTCGGTATCAAATCAACAAAGTTCATAATACCTATGGAGAATGGAAGGATTTTAGTGGTGAGGAGAATTAATCCGATTAAACTGAGAGCTGCAATAAGGTACATGCTGATCACAACTAACTTCACATGGCCGCTGAATTTATCCACAAATCTGAAAGTAGAACTGCCATCAGTTGAACAAAAACAAACATATTAATGGCAATGGTATTGTGCATAAAATGGAATTTGATAATTGCGGCGCTAAGATTTTATATATTAAAATATATTTAAATTTAAAATCACACCATTACCAGACATATTGAAGTAACCAGTATGACCAAACAGTAACACAAGGTATGACGCAAGATCTTAACTGCAAAGAGCAAACTCAAGCATACGGGACAATAATCTACCTGGAGACCAGGACACCTGCAACCACTCCGGATACCGTCATTGAAAAACCTATCCAACCTGCTTCTTCCTGTATGATATAAAAGTAACGAAAATCTGTTGTAACGTCTCAATTAATTGTATTCCTAAACCAGGGATTTTAATTCTAACATTTTGTTAGTCTGATATATTTTCAGCTTGCATACATGCATGTAAGTTTACCATATTTAAGTATGTTTTAACAATTAAGTACAATACTAATAACGTTAAGAACACAAACTTATTGTCAGCCACAACTTGAAAATAATATGAAACTGAAGGTGTTCTGTTACTCGAACATTGTCACTATCGTGAATATTGTCAATAATGAAATAACGCCATAATTCAATCTACCTGGTGGATGTCATGAATTGAAACAGATTTACCTGACTGATTCCAATAGGTGTGAGATTCACGGCCAATACCAATGACCAGCCAAAATACACTCCGTTAGGAGAGAACGCTGCGTTGATGATCCAAAACTGAGCTGACCTGAAGCGAGACGAATATAGTGAGCAATCCATTACTTTACTGGTCACCGAGATGGTGATATAATGAGCAATCCATTACTTTACTGGTCACCGAGATTCTGATATAATGAGAAATCCATTGTTTTACTGGTCACCGAGATTCTGATATAATGAGAAAGCCATTGCTTTACTGTTCACCGAGATTCTGATATAATGAGAAAGCCATTGCTTTACTGTTCACCGAGATTCTGATAGAATGAGAAAGCCTTTGCTTTACTGGTCACCGAGATTCTGATAGAATGAGCAATCCATTACTTTACTGGTCACCGAGATTCTAATAGAATGAGCAATCCATCACTTTA
>JAQQZZ010126238.1:0-28681 GCA_030265115.1 Mopalia vespertina
CACTGGGCTGGTTTTGATGAGGTTTCCTCCCATTTTAGTTACATCTAATCCTATCTCGATGTACCACGTAATGGTCCGAGTATGTATATGAGTGAGTCACACGATATGGCTCCTTCAATCACTGGGCTGGTTTTGATGAGGTTTCCTCCCATTTTAGTTACATCTAATCCTATCTCGATGTACCACGTAATGGTCCGAGTATGTATATGAGTGAGTCACACGATATGGCTCCTTCAATCACAGGACTGGTTTTGATGAGGTTTGCTCCCATTTTAGTTACATCTAATCCTATCTCGATGTACCACGTAATGGTCCGATTATGTATACGAGTGAGTCACACGATATGGCTCCTTCAATCACAGGACTGGTTTGGATGAGGTTTCCTCCCATTTTTTCACTATACATATTTAAACAAGGAACAGTGTGAACTGGACAATCCATCATCATATAAGTGAAATAGCCTTGAGTACAACATTAAACCACTATTAAGTAAACCAACAAACAACAGTTCAGATGCATGTATATGGGCTATCTGTGTAAAGACTTAAAATTGAAAGTAGTTACATGTACAGGGGTGGTACCGGGCCAGTTTTCCACTGATTTAAGCAAGGAAGTGTCTGAAATTGACAATCGGTCATCATATAAGTGAAATAGCTTTGAGTATGATACATTTATTTGTGCTTTAAAGTAAAATTAGGTACATGTACAGGCCTGGGGAGGTTTTTTTTTTTTACACGGTTTCTTTCCATTTTTTCACTGTATTTAAGCAAGGAACTGTCTGAAATCGACAATCCATCATCATACATGTATAAGTAAAATCTCACCAACCATCCAACCTCACCAACCATTCAACCAGTAATCTCTCCAACCATTCAACCAGTAATCTCACCAACCATTCGACCAGTAATCTCACCAACCATTCAACCAGTAATCTCTCTAACCATTCAACCAGTAATCTCACCAACCATTCAACCATCCAATCATTCAACCAGTAATCTCTCTAACCATTCAACCAGTAATCTCACCAACCATTCAACCATCCAACCTCACCAACCATTCAACCATCCAACCTCACCAACCATTTAACCAGTAATCTCACTAACCATTCAACCAGTAAACTCACCAACCATTCAACCATCCAACCTCACCAACCATTCAATCAGTAATCTCACCAACCATTCAACCAGTAATCTCACCAACCATTCAACCAGTATTCTCCCCAGCCAACCAGTAATCTCACCAACCATTCAACCAGTAATCTCACCAGCCAACCAGTAATCACACCAATCAAGCACTCACCTAAGCAATGTATGTCAGCTGTATGTACGAAGCACACCACCAGAGACAAGACAAAGCAATCATAATGCACAAAGCAAAGATTTACAGAATGGCTTCATGTTCACGCCTTTATACACATATTAGCAGTTTTCCTTCTGAAAGAACCTACATGTAGTATGTCAACAGACTTAAACTAGGTTTTTCCAGATCACAAGAGATGAACAATGTACAAGTAGGTTTGAGAGCACCAGGACAACGGAACAGAAAGCCCCTGCCAAAACCTGCTAAAATAACTATATACTACATGTATAATGTGATAACATGTCTGTTTGGAACAGTACATGCTTACAACACTGCAGTAAAGGCTATCTTTACAGCAAATTGGGACCAGAGAATAAATGTACTCCGTGATATTAAAAGTGTCTGAACAATCGTAATGCTTTTAGATAGAAACAGAGTTCTGTGATCTCGTAATGACTGAATGAAAAAAAAAATCAGTACGACTAAAAGTCAAAGGGTTAGTCACCATTGACGTAAAGAAAAAGAAGTGTTTTTATTTTCAACGGAAAAAAAATTGCTTTGATTGGAGTTAATCAAGTGGAGAGTTTTATTAGTGGTAATGACTGGATCGTGTGTCAGAAAGCCAACTGTAAATTCTCTCATTAAGTGACGTGTGTGGGGTTCTGAGCTTCGTGTCGGCTCATCACCACTTGTGTTCAGGGTGTTTTTGCCCTTAGGGGCTTGCAGAACGAGAAATGCAATGAAACTTGGAGCTCAAAGCAATTTCATCCAACAGTCGGTGCTGAAACAGACATGTACATGTATGTTGCAGCCATCAGAATTCGCACTGGTCTACAGGTCTGAGACCAGTAAAAAGAATTACTGACCAGCCATTTACACCTGTTACTGTTCCGTGAGGCCAGTGATTTTTCAGATTTGTTACAGAGCTTATAAATGATGGTTTTAGCATTGTGGACCAGTCAATTATGTTTTGACCAAGTAACTTACTGGGCCCAGTTGCTGCCTTACTGGAAGTGCGTTTAAATTTAATGTTTTGAGCAACTGACCTCTGGTCTGCATGGGAACACCTGTTAAGTTTTTGACCTATTGTGGTCATTTGTGGTAATAAATGAAGCTAATTGTATTAAATTATAACAAAGAATTATGTTTCAATTAATAGAATCCGTCATATCACGCCAATTAAGACTTTCCTGCCAAGAGTTGTGCATAGCCGTATGGGGTTTGTACAATGACTTCATCCCCATACGCATACGCAATCAAGTACATTAGATTTGTCACCATTTTAAATTTTAAATATCAAAAACAAAAATATTTCAATTGATAGAAACAGGGGCTTAGCCAGAAATCAAAAGTATGGTGTCCAAAATGGTCATTTTGCTTCACATTTTAAGTAATTTTAAGTTTCCCTATCTCCTGCATGTTAAAGTTTCTTGAAACAGGGTGTCCAAATGAGGCAATTGTTTACTTCAGGGTGTCTAGTTGGACGGATGGATGGGTGTCTGCCTAAGCCCTTGGATGGAAACCTGTTTTTAAGACATGTTTTGTCAGATGAAAATCAGTTTTTATTAATGCTTGTGGACCTTTAAGATTTAGCGAAATTCCAATCCTGCGACTTTTATTTGTGAGAATTTTTTAGTTTTCCTTCAATACTTGATTTGTTCTTAACCCATGCCGAATATCTTGTTTGCTTCATATTTATCACATACTTTATATACCATCTAAATGGTAATAACCTTGTCTCGAGATGTCTGTACATACATGTAGTTTACCCATATTTACAACTCAAGATTAATATTTACATGTACATGTTTTTAGAAACTTGCCTCTTTGAGTTCCTCTAGAACATGAGATGATCAGGCCAGTGCTGTAATCTTTTCCGGCATAACCTAAAAATTGGTCCTCTCAAATTTTGTGGGATAACCTAACATATGCATTTTCCCCTGGTTTGCTGATTTTTTAAATACATAAATGTGCCTTGGTGAAAAATAATGCAAAATTGCTTTAAAACACAAACTTCATTGATTATCGGATGAAAAAATTTGTCAAAATCAGTAGCAAAATGTAAATTTAGACGAAGACTGCAAACAATTTGGGAAACCTATAAATAGGTCCTTCTCAATTAAGTTTGCATAACAATGGGGAAACCCCGTTCTGACCGTTCTCTCCAACAGCACAGGCCTGGGAATATTATTCCTATATTTGTCATAAATTAAAATCAACATCCCAAAACTTTAAATGCTACCATTCCAATTCCCATATTTTCATTTATTTTAATTTGTTAGTACCAATAAGATTTTGTCCAGGTAGGTTGATTAATTGATTGATTGAGTGATTGATGTTTTACGTCGGTATTTCACTTTCATGACGTGGTGTATTCCAACAATAATTGACACTAGCACAACCAAGATGTGAAGTGTTTCCATAATGTTGGACAGCTCATTTTCCTCCAGTGCTACATGTAAGTAAAAACAGCATTGATACTCTGTGCCCCAGGTAGGGTCCATATGTCACATTTTAACAATTAAAGCCAGGTAGGTTACGTAGGTATGGATGTTCTGTGCTTATATACTGAATATACATGTAGTATTATTGCAGTGATATTGATAATAAATACAAGTCAGATTAAACTATAAGACTGACATCAGTTGTAACAATACACATACAGTCAAGCTGTTGGGATTTATCTATTTGGTTCAGAGTGGTGTACATTTGGTCAACATTATATTCCCTGTAGTAGGACTATTTGTTTATTTATAAATTTATTATCAGACAGGACATGGCTCATGCTCACTGCCTTAAAGACTGTTGACTGTAGCCTATAATATACAATCTAACGAGATACATAGGCCTTTTCGCAATTAGTGCCGGTACATTTAACTTTAAGTTTAACAAACACAGCCTATACCAGGCAGGGTTTCTTGTGGGGTTTCCCTTCATTGTAATATTGATGGGAACAGCCAATGCTTGGCTCCCTTATTCGTGGATCTGTGTGTAAGATACGTAGGCCAGTACAGACTGTTAGATATATATATATGATATAGGCCCTGCCAAGAAAAACCACTCTGTTTTCCTCGCCCTGGAATACATGAGCGAAATCTTTGGCGTACGCATTGCTGTGAACAAAATTAGGTAAAAACTTGCCCAAATTACTAGGAGCAATTTAGTTCCCGTAATGAGAAACTTTCCTACCTTTTCTAATTCCTTCCTCAAGCTTGCGCTACTTTTTTGTAACTCGATGTCTTCGCCGTAAGCTGCCGAGTGGTTCTGTCCCATTTTGTTATCCTTTCCCCCTTAAAACTTTGTTTCACTTGATGACTTAGTCGGTCTTGTTCACAGCACTTGGTAACACAAAAATTCTCAACGTTAAAACAAGAACAAAATCTCTATCCGTTGGTTGGTCTTGATGTATATTTACTGAAACGTCCCTGGTCAGTAAAACCACAACGAAGCATGTAGCAAAGCCTTTTTAAAAAACGTCACATCTTCACATATATCCGTGAGTTATAGTGATAAAAACATCAGCTGCGTGAAACACCGGAAAAACTATGAAAAATGAAACTACTAGCATGTGTATGCTGTTCTTGATCTAGAGAAAATAGCTTGGAAAGCCACTCTCAAAGCTTGCGTAAAATAGATAGGGAGGCTCTGACGGAAGGGGGCCAATCGGCAAAACTTGCCGCATAATTTACCAAAGTTCTACAAAACAATATACGCAATGTAATATCTATGTGAACAGCGAATCGGGTACATAAATACATATTTTATAACGTTTTTTTATGACTGTATTTTTTGTTTGCTGCTAATAGATTAGAGAGGACACAGCTAGGCCTACACCATACCTAGCTGAGAAAATCAGCTCTGTCGACTTTTTTTTTATCATATTGCCATTACCCTTGTATGTTTGCAAGAGGAATGTCCGAATTATTAAAAGGAGCAAACATAAAAGCCCAATATTCGGGCTAGGTAAATGGCACCGGCGTACAATAAATTCCAGACAACTGTCGTAAAAGTTTGTCAACGCCGGGATCCGTCGCTTCCTTGTCAATGATCATCATTGATAAACTTTTGCCGACAACAAGGGAATCTTTATTTAGATTAACAAAATGACACCGGTCTTTGCCGTTAGGTGTGCTAAAGACACCATGTGAGTTGTCATTTGCTTGATTTGTTGTTAATTTTCGATTTTGCGAAGTACGGTTGTCCATCTTTTCTACATTTAATACTGTAGTAGACGGCAAAACCCGAGACTGTCAACTGGTAGGCTCCCGAGAACGTATTATAACATGTCATGTGGGATTCCCCGTTTTTAACTGCAACAGCTAAAACTTTGCTGTTATAAGTAAAATGTATGGTGGACATTTTATGCCATGTCGTATTAAAAATGTCTAACAGATAAAATAACAAAAATTTTCTAAATTAAAACAGTGCAAAACCGAAACTGTACAAAAATGTTAAACACAGTTATATGCAACTATTGTGCAACCTTTTAATGCATATTTATTTCAGTGACATCACGATCACAAATGTGGCATAATAAGTCCACGATATATTTTACCCACAGCTCCAACATTTCATTGGCTATCATTGGAAAGCCGGAAAATCTTTCAAAAATGTTAAAGCCGTTTTGTTAACATCTTGACGACAGCAAGGTAGAAAAAACTTAATCCAAACTAAGTTCTTGACGAAGTTTCCGATCAAACATAGTGTTTGTTCCCATATAATCGTCGCGTGTATAGCGGATATTACCTGTGGAATTGTTCGCACGTAATCATTGCTGATTTGAGGTGTGTGTCCTAAACTTTAACAAAGGTAACTCATCTTAAATCAGAAGGCCTGTATTGGCTGACTAATTTTGATATATAAACATTACAGTAGGATTGTTTCGACGAAACATTAAAATGGGAACATTAATTGCTAATTATTGGTTTCATATTAAATTTTAAAGTGTCAGGTAAGTTTGTTTAATAAGTAAAAAAATATTTAAACAATATTCTGAGCCCTTTTGTCACTTAGCACACACGATTCTTGGTTCCAATTAATGCAAGAATTTAGCAGATTTGCTTATATATTGGGTTTTATGGTTAGTCATCAAAAAATGGCCTTCATCGCCTGTTGCTCTAGACAACAATGGCTACTCCATTTAAGTGGCGCAAAAACAAAAATCGAAATTGTGATGCCAAATTATTGATTACATACTTGAACTTAAAAACATCACAAACGTTTGTAAAACAAAACACGTGAATTATGTAAAAACATAACATTTGAACTCTTCCAGCACATACGATTATGAAAATATCGTTTCAGACAATTTCCTTTCAGCAAATCATGTTCTGGAGGGAGCATATTCCATAAAGTTGTTTTGTTTTCTATAAAGATAGTGTCTAGTTAGCATTTCGCACAGGCAGTCCTGTTCGTATTTAGGTGTATACATACCCATTTTCTCATCCAAACTGTTGGGGCTACTTCTGGCAAAGTCGTCTTCCATATTGACTCGATGTTGCGGAGCAGAATCCATTTCGGTTACTGATCCAAATTTGCTCTGACTAAAGTCTATATTGCTAAAATACCGTGCCTTGTTTCCATGGCGCTGGGTAGAATTTTCCCGGTCAACAACCTGTTTTAATTAATTAATCAAAAATTGACCGAAACTATTCTGTCAATCAATATCGCCGTATGAGCACTGGACTAATTACGCTAATTAATTTAATTCGTTTGAACGATATGATTTAAGTATTTCCAATTTCTCACTTTTGTAAGGTAATATGTCCTGTATAGTAAGCTTGTCATATTTTCCTTACTCAGCAAATTATATAACTGTGCGTAAACCCACTGAGAATTTAAGGGGAGGACACAAACTAATTAATAATAGTGATGAATCAGCCAGAGTAAATTATTAAAAACTGTGTTTAAGTGTGAATAGATTCCGTTGTGCCAATTCTTATCTTTTAATTGATTTTACTGTAGGTTAATAGGAACATTAAGCAACACTCCTAAAAAAACTATTTTGTTTATATATTTCTGCAATGTTGTTAGACAACAATAAGACATGGTAGCACGGGTCGTCCGGCGCAGAGTGGTATAGTACGCGGTCTAGAACACATTACAACTACACCCTGCTTTGATATGACGGAGAAGGTTTAGTCATATGGGGAATGCTGTGTGTAAATAAATAAATAAATAAATAAAAAAATAAAAAAATACATAAATACATAAGTACATAAATAAATAAATAAATCAGCATACAAAAAACAAACAGACAAACAAACAAACAAACAAATCAATCAATCAATCGATCAATCAATCAATCAATCAATAGATAAATAAATAAATAAATAAAAAGCAACATAATAGATTCAACCGTGTGCTCTTTTAAAAATGTTACAAAAATTATGCAAACAATAAATAAACATACGAACAAATGTGTGTTACTCTTAAAGCTATTTGGTTGACGAGGGGGGAGGGGGGGGGGGGGGGGGGGTGGGGTAATGATTAATACATTAAATTTAAAAATATAAAATAAATATTTTCTATATCCGTGTCATTCCCCACCAGTCAGATTAGATCAATACTCATACGTTAGTATCTTTTTGTTCTTAAAGCCCGCCACACACGAGCGATTCTTCGTCGGCGACTAAAATTTTCAAGGAAATCGCCTCGTGTGCGGCAGGCTTGCGACGCGACTAGACACTGTCGGCGACTAGTCGCAAGGGATCAGACATCTCCTCGTGTGCGGCAAACATGCGACAGAAAATCGCAGCCATAAGGTGTACATCCAATCAGTAACCGTGATAGAGTCACATGATTAACATTTTAAAATTATTTACGCATGTATAATAAACTAGCTCCGTTGCCTGTGCATATAATGTTCAAAATCAAAGCTTAAATTTCTATGCAATTTTCAATGAAAGTCATTTTAAAACAAGTCATGCCAAGTGTTAGTCACGTGGTATAAATATCAGCAGACTTTAGAAGAATCGCCGACTCAGAATCGCACCATGTGCGGCAAAAACTGTCGCGGACGGAAATTTCTTTCAATTAGTCGCCGACGGAGAATCGCTCGTGTGCGGCAGGCTTAAGGGTTTTAACAATAAATAAGTTTGAATTGGTTCGTAAGCGATTACCTTACATTTTATACTGAAAGACGTTTTTATGTTTAAAACGCACAGGCATTTCATAGATATTGTACTTCCCCAGTCCCCAGCGATAATCTGGTTTTGTCCATTTCATAACAGTTTAGTCTTTTATATTGTGATCATGACACAAAGTATAAACCTCAACCATTCAGTCATACAGTCACCTGTATATATTTTGAATAAATGAAGAGCGAAAAATGTGCTTGCCTCCACCGGGATTCGAACCCGGGACCTATGGGTTACAGGCCTGTATATATATATCTAATGCACCAGTCTTCATTCAAGAGTTATTTTATAAAATACATCCTTTGACATCATCCAGCAGAAAACTAGTTTGGTGTAAAGACCTCTTACTCATTATGTGTAGGCGGGCGGGTGGTTGGGAGTAGCTCAGCCATGATAGTCCTTTCCGTTGTAGTTTGAGATTTTGTGCGCAACCGATTCCCATGAGCCTTTGTCGGCGAAGCAGATTCTGACCTTTGGACTTTACATCATGCAAGATGGTTGTGAACGAACAAAGGCGCATGGGAATTAGGTAGCAAGGTTGTGGGAGAACTTTGATAGCTGGTTGATAGTAAAAGTTTTGGACTTTATACAGGCGAAAAAATTGATGAGTGCAGATAAGGAGCTTTAAAATGAAAGCTTTAGGTATATATACAGATGTTTTTCACGTTGATTCCGTTTGAAAAGATTTTACTTTCTGTGTAGTTTTGATAAAAAATCTCAATCTGCGAGACGTTTTTTGATGAAGCTGTACCGTCAGTATTGCATACGCTATAATGACGGTACCTGGATCTAGTTGGGAGGGCCCTTCCACTTGCCCTAGTGCTCTCGGAACAACATTTGGGCCTGTGATTATCCTGTAGTTGTCAGCGTTTGTTGCCAGTGGTGTCTACGTAGATTTCCTTTATCCATTCGACTGGTGCGCCGTCATATGAGCGGAATAACCGACCAAGTATACGGCGTGAAAATCCCAATTAAACAAACAAAGAAGCATTGTGTGTAGGTACATACGATAGATTGGTAAAACAATTGGGTCAGTGTACACTTAATTTCAGCTGTTTAAAATGAATTCCTGAACCTAGATATTTCCGTGTCTTCATATATTTGTGTATATAAAAGGAGGCTATAACGAGATTTAGTAAACAATCATTCTGATAAGATTATGCGGTCAATAAATAGTTCGTAATGGCATTCCTATAAGTAGCACATGAACATAAGTAAGAGGGCAATTATTTATTTAAGAAAACAACTAATTTGAATGGAAAACATGTCAAGTAAATGATGACTATAAAACGGGAGTATTCACAATTGATATGGTAAACATGTCTATTCCGTAGGTACAAAGAGGAAGTGACTGGTTCTTCTGCTCAGATTTCTAGTCGACATTCACTGTGAAAGAAAGAACTATCGCGGATACACTCTTCGAAAAATGGCTCTTAACCATTAAAGGTTCCCCACTTTAGGGCTCTGGTGAAACCGTTTATCATTATGTGTGGATCCCTTTGAACCTTTATGTCGCCCTTTTTCAAATACCATATACCGTTTTTGTCTTAATGGTTCCATAAAGAACCTTTGTATTTTCTGAAGAACTATTATTTATGAGAGTGTAGGCAGCAGATACTTGAGCCATGTTTTCGTACTTTTGAACAATGCTAAAGGGCGATTTCTGCTGAGTGGGTTGAATGAACCCACCTTGGACAATACCGGTAACAAAGACTAGATTCTATAAGTATCAGATTTATAGAAATGTACCGGGGATGAAATTTGCGGTGTGTCACCCTGTAGCTCAGAGAGAAACAGGATCAAGTAGACTCTCCACAACCTGCCATCGGACCTGATTAATTACACTATAGGCCTAATTCAATCCTGCATAATCACATATCGCGGAAGTATAATACTATATGGTTAAATTGGAATGCATTTGACTTAATTAACATAGTGCGCTTTGTATTTTCGGTAGCAACTTCTAAATCTAACAGAAATAACTACCGATACCCAGGTAAACTATTAATTAATTTCAGGCATGCAGTTTTATTAGACAGGTGGTAAAATACTATGACGCCACACAGTAACTATACGCTGAGCTTTACCTCCGCAGGTAGCTAATTGTTGAGAAGAACTATTTGTCACGAAAGACAAAGGAACAACACGCGTTTATATTGTTCATTATAGTCTGATTACTATAATAGGCCTCATATATTTGTTTGATCTTGGTTGAAAGTTGAAGGTGATTGATTTTCGTCGATGCGAAGCGAGATTTGTCTATACGTTGTGGTACTCCAAGAAACTATAGGAATGATCGGTTTATAAACTTTAACCTGTCGCGAGAAGCCGTGACGCGCGCTAAGAGCGGTGAGCGCATACAAGTCAACGTGTAGTTTACCAACCTATCACAGATGTTAAATAGTAACCTATGGCTCTAGTTAATACCATGTCTTGGTATAACACCTGAGCATTTATTCACTAAAGGCTTCGGATTCAGTGATCTAGGACTTTGGTAGCATGGTCATACTGGTCATAGATATTTATGCAGGCTATATACAGCTGAATGTGCCTTTTAAACTTGTCTGTGACATATTATGTCGAATCACATGATATCTCGAAGAATCACGTTTCCCTTTTGACGGAAGTACATTATCTTTTGACGTTAGCACATTACCCTTTTGACGAAAGCACGTTACCCTTGACGGAATCACATTACCCTTTTGACGAAAGCATATTACCCTTTTGAAGTTTTTTTTTCTTAATTTATTTATTCCAATATTCATTCAATCTTTGTTCTAACAAGTATAATTACTATCGTGTTATAAGTAGCTTACATAATACAGTATATTACAGATGCATCAAAATGTAATTTTTTAACACAAACATTCATAAACATTCGTATATATTAATAATACACAAATGGGTGAAAAGATAGACAATACGACATAGTCTCAGAACAAAGCTTGCCATCTTTGCCAAAGCGCATTAAAGTTTTCTATATTATTATTTTTTAAATGAATATATATTTCTATTTTCACATATTGGCAGATTTTTAACTGTAATTCTTGGAATGAGACATGTTTATCTTGACATCTCTTTGAATTAATATAATATCTAGTAATAAGCAACACCATATTTACTGGTATGAAAAAAGTAGGATTTAGGTTTTAGTCTAAATTTAGACTGATTCCTACAATATCATATATCCACTTATTGAGAGCCTCCCAGAGAAGGGTGATCACGTGACATTTACTAAATAAATGTTCAATCGTTTCACTCGCTGTGTGACAAAATGTACAGCGTTCATCTTCGTTAATATCAATTTTAGACAGTAATCTATTTGTTCACATTATTCTATGGAATAGTCTATATTGAAACCATTGGAATTTTGTATTCTTACAGATAAAAAAAAAACTTTTGACTGAAGCGCATTACCCTTTTGACGGAAGCACATTACCCTTTTGACAGAATCACATTAACGTGTTGACGGTAGCACATTACCCTTTGACGGAATCACATAACCCTTTTGACCGAAGCGCATAACCCTTGTGACTGAAGCGCATTACCCTTGTGACGGAAGCACATTACCTTTTTGACGGAAGCACATTACCAATTGACGGAAGCGCATTATCCTTTTGACTGAAGCGCATTACCCTTTTGACTGACGCATTAGCCTTTTGACTGAACGCATTAACCTTTTGACTGAAGCGCATTACCCTTGGACTGAACGCATTAACCTTTTGACTGAAAAGCAATAATTTTTTGACTGCAGCGCATCATCATTTTGACTGAAGTGCATGCATCATCATTTTGACGAAGCATATTGCTCTTTTGACGGAAGCGCATTACCCCCACCCCCGCCTATCAATCCGCCACTGGACATGAACAGGATATCTGAATAACATGACCACATTACAGCCACTATAAACTATTTGGTACTGGTCAAAGTTGCGTGGGGCCTCGGACTGATCAAAATAACCGGGATCGAATTTCAAGGTACCTGGAGTTTCGTTCTGGCCCAATTTACCAGAATTTTCGACCTGATCAATGTTACCGGGACTTTCGTACAGATTAAATTTAACTGTAATTTCGTCTTGTTCAAGTTACCTTGAGTTTCATCCTGGTTACATTCGTCCAGATAACACAAATTTACTTGTATTTTCGCCCTGGTCAAAGTTATCTAAAGTTTTGTCATGTTCAGAGTTACCTGAAATGTTTTCCTGATCAAAGTTATCGGGGTTTTCGTCTAGATCAATCTTACCTGTATTTTCGTCCAGGCCAATTATTCCGGAAACTTAGTCCTGTTCAGAGTTACCTGGAGTCTTGGCCTGGTCAAATTTACCTGGAGTCTGGTCCTGGTGAAAGTTAACAGGACTCCTCCAGATTAAATTTACCGGTGTTTTCATCTTTTTAAAGTTACCGAGATTTTATTCCTTGTCAAACTTACCTGGCGTTTTGTCCTTGTCAAATTTACCTGGAGTTTTGTCCTTGTCAAATTTACCTGGAGTGTCGTTGTGATCAAAGTTACTGGGACTTTCCTCCAGATCAAATTTGCCGGTATTTTCATCTGTTTAAAGTTACACAGATTTTCGTCCTGGTCAAAATTACCTGGAGTTTTGTCCTGGTCAATGTCAACGTTGTGTTCAAATAAGATTGAGTTTCGTCTTTGTAAAATTTATCTGGAGTTTCCTCCTTTTCAAATGTACCTAGAGTTTCGTCCTGGTCAGTTACCCAGAGTGTCGTTTTGATCAAAGTCACTGGGACTTTCTTCCAGATCACAATTTCCGGTGTTTTCATCTTTTTAAAGTTACAGAGGTTTTCGTCCTGGTCAAATTTACCTGGAGTTTCTTTCCTGGTCAATGTTAACGTGACTTTCGTCCAGATCAAAATTTACCGGTAATTTCGTCTTGCTCCGGGAGTTTCATCCTTGGCGTTTCAATTCGAACGTCAATCTGCGCTCCACACAAATAACGTCTTTTTCAAATTACATTGAGTTTTGTCCTTGTCTAATTTAGCTGGAGTTTCGTCTTGGTCAAAGTTATCCAGGGTGTCGTCTTGATCAAAGTTACTGTAACTTTCGTCCACATCAAATTTACCGGTGTTTTCATCTTTTTAAAGTTACAGAAATTTTCTGGTCAAATTTACCTGGAGTTTCGTCCTGGTCAAATTTACCTGGAGTTTCGTCCTGGTCAAATTTAACTGGAGTTTTGTCCTTGTCACATTTACCTTGAATTTCGTCCTGGTCAATGTTAACGTGACTTTTGTCGAGATCAAATTTAATTAAATTGTCCGGGAGTTTCGTCCTTGGAGTTTCAATTCGAACGTCAATCTGCGCTCCAGACACATATATATTTTCACTGAAGTATAACATCTGTATATCATTGGTGTCTATTCACAAATACGCTGAGGCTAACAAGTTTAAGTGTGATGTGGTAATATTTACAGACAAATGAGCCCAGATCAAAAACACGGAAAATATTTTGAGTGTAAATACGTTCATGATTGCTTCTTTTGTACTTTGACAAAGGTTGTGTTTATTCGCGGCAACACTGAAATGTTTCCTTTATTTTCGTGCTTTTTAATTTATATGTGCCCAAATTTTGTTAGAAACTTAAACTTGCCGCTTATAGCTTTTCAATAATTCATTTTTTATTTTATTCTGACTTCGTATCAATAAAAGGAATTGACGCTGATTTTGCGTTGTGTCATGCTCGGTGAGTTGGCTCACTTGTTTTATTGCAACATGATTGCATCCAGTGCATGTCTTTTATCTGTAATTCATTGGTCCCAGTGACAACGAGAGTTGTTTCATTCATTCCGCCGTATAAGTGAAAATATATTTAAGTATTGCCGTAAACCACCATAAAGCAAACCCTCCCCTTAGATTCTGCCACCCTACGGGACTTCGTGTTGAGCATGTCGTTTATGTTGATCAGCCAATAGATTCTCAAATTGTTTGTCATTAATAACTGCAGTGTAATACATTCTGCAAGTGCTCCTTTTGATTGTTGCCAGTAGTTAACTGGTTTCCCTTTCATATTGGTCTAACCCGTTGTCTTATGAGTGAAATATCTGTATTGCGTAAAACCCTAAACAAGCAAACTTATCTATCTCTTACACAACAAAAAAACAGATCTTCAAAAAAACTAATTTTTCAACTGTAATTTTATTATAACAGAAAAATTTCAAACTACGGAAACATGGCTTTTTTGTTCGTAAATTGTTTCGAACAAAACACAATCCATATACAACACTCATTTTGATTAAAATCTATTGTTTTCATATTTATTTTGTTAAATTATAAGCATACAATCAAGACAAATGAAACAATTCCTTTTTTTAAGCGTTCACATAAATATATATAGCATTACCATTAATTAGTTGGCAAAATATAATAAACGCTTATATAAAACAGAAAATAAACTGTTTTACTAAAAACAAAACATTCAAAACAAAAATACATCAACAGTAAAGATAGATGGTATGCTATACTTATTGTACACATGACGTTTTGGTACCTGACCCACAGTTTTTTGGGGCTGTATCAACCAAAAAAGAAAATTTGTTTTTATTTGTTTGTTTGCAGAGTCTGTTTATAAACACCACTTGTAAAATAAACAAGAGGACATTTGCAACACCTACCAAATTTACACGACTGCGAGAAACATTGACATCAAGCGGATCTCGTAAACACAAAATAAATATTAAAAGTATCCATTTACAATTAGTTTGCTGTGCAGTACCATTTTAATCAATCACAATTTCATTAATAAATTATTTACATTTCATTAATATGAAATTTCCTATTTACGCTATTTACGAAGTTAAACCCCACCTTGACTTTCAGGGATTTGTTTACACAACACATAGCATATTCAATTGAGCTGTTTAATCAGCCGTTAACGAGAAGCACAGTGCATGCTAGCCATTCCATTCTTCCTGGGCTAATGATTAATTGATTGATTGATTGATTGATTGTTGTTTTACGCCGTGCTTAATGGTATTTCACTTATATGACGGCGGTGTTTTCCAACAATAATTGACACTAGCACATCCAAGATGTGAAGTGATTTCATAATGCCGAAAAGTTCATCTTCCTTCTGTGCTAAGTGAAGGCAGTATTGTTACTTTTCAAATAAACTGCCCTTAGCCAAAGGGCCTCCTGGGTTTCTGATCATGTAGTTTCTGTTGTTAGAATACTTCAGCCATCCTCATCATTTTATTTATCAGTATTTCCTCACTGTTAGATGTGATACAAGGTGCACATAAAAATAGCGCCTGTTAATTCACTACATTTCCTGGGTCACAATAAATCTAGCATCCCCTGCCGTTACAGCACAATAACCCCCACCCCACCCTACGCGCACACTCACCTCCCATCCCCACACGAAAAAAACCCCAAAACAAATTACATAAATTACCTAAGGTCTTTTTTAATATTATCACTAAACTGTCTTCAGTTGAGAGATGACACTAACAAGAAGGTAAGTATTTTTTTTAAATCAAGGGTAAAAAAAGGTTTGCAAGTCTATGATTTATCATAACATACATACTTCATTGTGAAACCTCAGCATTTCTGTTAACACAATTTCAAACTCTATTGATAATTAGTCTCTAAGAAACACAAATTATTACAATGATGAACACAAAAACTGAATTGGAAACATGGAAAACAATATAAAAAAATTCAATTATTTAAACACCCTGTGTATTTACCCAAGGGTATAATGTGAATGTTACAAGACTGACTGGGAAAAACTGCTTTCTTGCTATAACTTATATGTTTAATTTATACAAAGCCAATATAGCTTCATATTTCCACAATTGGAATAATATATCCTTTAAACCCGTGAAGTATTTGCAAGCTACAGCGGCATGCTAACGATTTGGTTGAAGAGACGATTTTTAACAACAAAACGAAGAAATTTACATCCGTCTTGCTAATACAAATTTACAGTCAATGAAACAAATGCAATGAAAACTTTACAGTGTTTAAGAGTTTCTTCACATGCTTTATCTACGTGTAGTGTTCTAAAAGACGGTTGGTGATTCAAAGAAAATGTCTGTGTCCAGTTCGAATGACGTAAAGAGTTTCTGCATCGACCTGTCTGCCAGTTCATGCACCTTAAGGCCAAATGCTCCTGTAAATGGTCTTCAACGTTGAACTCTAGTTTCTACATATAATTCCGTTTAACAGTTCTCCCTTCTGAGCTATTTGATAACATGACGGGGATCGGGTGGACGGGTATACCTTCAAATATCCTTGGACATCCTGTCCCCATTTACCGCAGACCACTTTTGAAATCTGGCTTATGCAGGTTCTTGAACAGTGCAGCAATAGTCCCTTTCGTACAGGAGTCATCCTGTGCTGGTGATCTCAATTTTTTGGCGTTTTCCAGCGAACCATCTAGTCATTGACCTTTCTGATCAAGAAGGGAAAAATTCTTGCCGAAGTGCAGACCTGTAGAGAGCGAGAAATGAAAACATCACTGGTTAAGATCTTGCTGGACACCTTGGGGTCAAAACAGACAAAAAAGTTTATCAGTTTTTTTTTAAAAATTTAACATTCAAAATTTATGCTGGGGAATTAATCATGTTTTTGTTTTATCACAAATCCTTCACTTTAAGCTTTTAATTTAGTTTGTCAGTATATATCCTAGAGTCATTGATAAGTTCTTGGCGGTTAACACAGCCGACAATGTTATCCGGTGTAGTTTATGTTAGAAGTTGACGTGTAGCTCCATTGGTAAATGAAGTGAATGTGTATTACACCTGAATGTCTTACTGCACTGAATACATTTATTGACATAGGCTCAATCACCTGCTGACAGATCAAATGTTTATAAAATTGATAGTCACCCTTTAAGTGCCTATTTTACACGCATAAGATTTTGGCAGATGGGTTCCTTCTAGAGGCTTTAAACTTGTTGCATTTTAAAAAAGCACAATTTCGGCATGAAACGGGTGCCGCCAGTTTTTTTTAAAGTGCTAACTAGATTTTTCAGAACATTTTCCGAAACACATGTTGTGTATTTTATACGACTTCCACAGGATGTGCAGACAAAAAATGTCCACTCCTATTGTTAGAAATAAAATTGCGGAAAATACATTAGCACTAGTTTTTCGTTCTAGGTCTATTCGACTAGATAAACGAAAAAAAATGGGCGATACAGTAATTGCAATCTGCGAAATAACTCATCAAAATTGTAAACTATATTTTTTATTAACTCAATTTCCAGTAGTTATAAACTTATTCCTGGATTTGCACCATATTTGCATATTTGTCATTTTTACAATCCACGCTTTCCAAAATATACACATAGGTAATATGTCGACCTATATTCCAAGTCATAATGGCCTTAGAAAAAGTAGAAAAAGACCTTAAATCAAGAAAAAAACTATGGATTATATGTTAATATAACATGATGGATTGCGCATGCCTGAGCCTATCGGGAGAATTACAATTTAACGCATGCGCAGTATAATATGCTGTTCTTATATATGACAGAAAGCTTGTCTGGTTAGATGTTTTTATTGTTATATATGAACAAACAAAATAAATGTATAGTGAAATAGACACCAACTGTTAAACTGGTCAAGTATTCAACTATAAAGTATTTATACAAAAATGTGTATCTTGCAATCAAACAAAAAGACAGCAGTTCCGGCCTTCCCTTTGAAAGGAATTGTGGGGTTTGTGGCTGTGAGTGCTGCACGTTGACATGGTTTGCCGGGATCAAACCAACCGCACATTCTCTGCTTTCTCTATAAAACAGTGATACATCTACAGTGCCATCTATACACGTTTTGTTTTTACAGATTTTTAAGCTAGCAAAATGTATTTTTCTTAAATTGTTAGAAATTAAATTTGATAATAGAAATCCAGAACGAGTCTGTATATTCTATATCTGGTGTGTTCTTTAATATAATACTTACAATCCTCATCTTCCGTAGGCCCATCCATTCTGCCAGCATATCCCTCTTCTCCGAGCAGCCAGTAGGTCCTCAAATGACCCTTCAACGCCATTGCCAGGGACATGTCTCTCTGTAAAACAAATGTTATGTCAACGTTTGAAGTATAATTCTTATATATAACTTTCCAATGTGCAATCGCAAGGCTCGTCGGCCTCGCTTCATGTGTGCAGAGCATCAGTCTAGTACCTCCGTGTTTCTCTCAAGACGCAATGCTCTCAGTCGACAAATTACTCAACTCAAAGACATTTCTGATATTGTTAACCATTTAACCACTTTGGACGGGGCAAATACACATTTTTCTTGTCTTCAATGGTCCGATGTAAAAGAAAAATTTAGAAGTTGGAAAGATGTTATACAAGACCCTGGCTTGTATATACCATGGCACAGTCAGGTTTAAAACAGGTCAAAATTGTTTATAATTCTGGTATGATAAGCCTTTAATAAAAAAAAGAGTTTTACTGAAGAAAACTGGAGTTGATTTTAAGGAAGCGTATATGATTTAAATGAAACTATTGTGAGACGAATTCCACATTTCATTTTTATAACACCGTATATAAATGCAATCACTACTTGCTTAGAAACAAGGAAGTATATTTATCCCAAATCATTAACCATCCAAAGTACAAATAGGCTTACGAAAATAAGTGCCTGTATGGTGTTTAAAGTATTAAAATATTGTTTCGTCAAGCAGACCTAAGCGACTGGATGGATAAGGATACGTACTGTTACAACTTCTTCTTGTCTTGGCTGAAGAACAAATCCCCCCAACTCGTCCAGAGTGTCGTGGGTCGGTTGGCTCAAATGGATGAAATTGGCTAAAATAAAACAATTTGTGCTCTAAAACCATAACTTGATGACAGAACAATTTTTATAATGTTGAATAAGAATCACATCTGATGTGAGTATGGAAGCCTTCTAAAGAGGACACTTTACTCCAAGAGTCCTCTGTATGTTTGAGAACATAAAGTTAACTGTTTGCCTAAAAAAAAGGGGGTTGGATGGAGTAGGGAGAGAAATATATTTGCTGAGTCAATTCAACTCACGACATACTATAATTTCCAATGTGATAAAGTTTTCGTGACACAGTACACTCTTAGAAATATTGGTTCTTTGAGGGTTCTTTAGAAAAGAGGATGGTTCTATTAGGAACCATTCCAACAAAAACGGTTCTTTGATATAAGACTAAAGGGAGAGATACTTGGAACAGTTCCTGTGCGGGTTCCATACATAACCGCAAAGAACTCAATCAGAGCCATGGCTAAAAACCCTCAAAGGGTTCCATTAAAGCCAATTTTGTCTGAGAGTGTATGGTCTGATTAGGTGAAGCTACCCTTGAAATGCTTACGATTGAGACTCTCTGCGAGCGTGTAGAAGGAGTAACATAGCCAGCTCTGATGTTGAATACGTTTCTCTGCATACACATCAGCAGAGGGCTGGGAGGGAGCTTTATGTAGCCCTGGTGCCCCAGGAGGTAAGGGGCAACGTGAAGCCGAACTGTTTGTAATGTATTGTTATTGCTTCTTGTTAGTTTTCTATCTTTGTCCTGTTTTGTATTTGTTTGTTGCCCATGGTGTCGATGGGGGTTTCACTCGCCCGTTGGGCTGGCACGCCATCATTTGAGTGAAATGACCTTAAGTACGGCGTTAAACCCCAATCAAACAAAGAGCATACACCTCACAAAATGCGGTTATAAAAAAAACTCACGTGTTCCAAGTGACTCCATACGTGAAGCAATGGTTACTGTGTCCCCAAACAAACAATAGCGAGGCATTTTCATACCAACCACTCCAGCGATTACTGGACCTGTTCAAAAACAAGCAGTAAATCCAAATATCTTGACATCGCAGATTCGGAATTTTTTTTGGCAATACACTACGGATTCTATCATCTGGAACTATTTCCAATTATCCTGTCTGAATTTGTTTTCAAGTCCAACTTTCAATAGATTCCAACATCAGTTAATCATTGAAAATCGATTAATTAATTAATAATGGCGCTATAATATTCACTAATGCTTGTTTCAAGTTCAGCATGTCCTTGAATATATGGACCAATAGCACTAAAAAAAAGTAACATTCATCAGCGGATAGCTTTGAAGTGGACTTCAATGATGAACATACCAAATTCGTCAGTTTGTTTCCCGTAGGGTAAAACAGAAACTAATCTTATTAACGTAGCCATTCAAATAATAACACTGGTTCACTGATATGAGCAAAGCAACAAAGAAAGGTATTTCTCATACTAGTTATTACTTCAGCTTTTCGAGAAACATGTAAAAAATATTCAATTTAAATGGGTTCTACTAATGTTTGTGAAGGTCTAGATCTGACCTGTATGAATGCCAATCCTCAGACGGAATCGAGTACCCGGGAGATGGGGAATCTCCAGCTCCGAGAGGTTGTCCACCAAGTCCAGGGCCATCATACTGATCTCGGCCGCGTGTCGCTTTCCATTCTTCTGTGGTAGGCCTGTTAATAAAAACATCTCAACGATGTTAGTCTCCTTTAACGTGTTTGTGATTTCTCTTAAAAATTTCTGTGGAATTAACCTAAAATTCTTCAATAGAAAAAGGACAGAAGGTGTTTAGGTTCTGCGTTTAGGTTTGGTTTAAGGTTAGGGTTAGATATAGGTTCTGGGCTTAACTTAGAATAAGTTTTAGGGTAAGGGTTAGATTTATGTTTAGGGCTTAGCTTAGAGTAAGGTTCAGGGATAGGATTAGATATAGGTTCTGGGTTTAGCTTAGATTAATGGTCAGGGTTAGATAAAGGATATTGGCTTAGCTTGGATTAAGGATCAGAGTTAGGGTTAGATATAGGTTCTTGACTTAGCTTAGATTAAGGGTCAGGGTTAGATATAGGTTCTGGGCTTAACGTAGTTTAAGGGTTAGGGTTAGATGTAGGTTCTGGGCTTAGATTTCGTCACGAATCAATTGCAAATCGAGACCATATTTGGTTTTATGGCCCACTAACACATAGTGCAGTGTTTAGGGTGAATCATTATAACAAAAAGTTTTTTTTAAAACAAAATAAACCTTTATTGGGCCTTTTTTTAAAATATATTTATTTAAGCGCCTTATTTTAGACCCCTCGGTTTGGCTTACCAGATGCCACCATATAAGCATCTCCGATAGTTTCCACCTTATAGACGTCATACTGCTCAATTCTCTCATCAAACAGAGAATACAGACTGTTCAACATGTTCACCACTTGGACGGGGGAACATTGAGCGGACAGTTTGGTGAAATCCACAATATCGGAGAAGAATATTGTGACTTGTGTGAAGGTTTCCGCGTTGACCTCCTCGTTCCTCTTAAGTTTTTCAGCAACGCTCTTCGGTAACATCTGATATAATAGCAGATCGGTTCTCTTCTTCTCTCTCTTCAGAGCTTTTGTTCTGAAAAATAACCAAAATGACATTAATTATATATTCTTTATTAAGATCTCTTAAACTAATTACTCGCAATTTTTTTAAACATATATTTTGTATACTTAATGCCAGTTGTCGAACCTAATACAGGCATGTCTCTGATAGCACAGGTGTGTTAATAAATGTGTGAATAATTGCATTTACACAATCCATATGGAAAACATGCATTCACGTGTACGTGTACTGAATTTGTTCATTTTTGCAATTTAGCAGATATTAACCAATGTTTACTTCGAATTGATGAATTAACTTGTACATTTTGGCAATAAAGCTTTCAGAAAAAATCTTATTCCATTCTCAAGATATGTGCTGGTAGAGTAAAATATACCTGTGTATATCTTGGAAATGGAATAAGATTTTTTCGAAAGCTTGATTGCCAAATGTACAAGTTATTTATCGTTATTTTTTCAACAATGGCCATCTTGATCCGATTTGATGATATTCTGGACATCTAATGTGCCATGGTCTGGAAAAATGACAAAACACAAAAGTAGGGCAATAAACACACCTGTCAGCCAATGTAATTGAATAACTTTGCATCTCTGTTGTAAGGGAATAAACACCGTGGATGATAACAGGGCACATCAACAGCACGCCGGAGAATACCACGGCAATGGCTATCATCTTAAACAAGTCTTCTTGGTCCCGATCATCCAGTTCAACAAAGATGGAGGACACGACAGCATCCTGGGTATCAAGAAGAACTTGGAGGTAACTGGTCACAGTCATCATCCAGTATTCAGCCTTCTCCAAAGAGCCGTCGCGGTTAAACTGTTCGTTGACTCTGATATCCCGCCTCATGTCTTCAAGCACCCCGACAATTGTGTCATTTTGAGCCACGAGGTCATCATAAATCGAGGCGGCCACGTCTGAGAAACGCCTAGCCGACCAAAATGAAGCATTGGCGATATCCTGACTTTCAGAGAACCACAGATAGTCTTCAATTGTCTGGAATTTTCCCTTCGTATAATAAATAGCACCTAATGCTCTCTCAATACCGAATGACTTTTTTGAGTCGGTTATTTCTAAGAAGGCCACCAAACTTCGCCAAACCGTTCCCGACCGTGCTTCTGTTATTGAGGCGTACAACCAATCTAATATGACATCGATACCTTTAGTGTAAAAGAGCAGCTCTGACGTAACAGATTGGTTCAGCGAATCAAGTTGATAGCGATGCCTGTTCAAGTGGATTTGGTATTTTTCCTGGGAGTGATATTCTGGGGCGTCCTTGTCTTGGATAGACGGCCAGTAGCTAAGCTCCTCAAGCACGTTATCCGTGTCGATGTAACTGGACAGAAGTGCTTCCTTCGTCTCCGCCCGGTCGGAACTCAAATATAAAGCACTAGAGTCTCGTTCTTTTTGTAGGTTATGGATCAGTACGCCCAATTCAGTACTAAACCTCAGTACCTTTCTGATACCTGACGCATTCAGATAACCCTGTAATGTGACTCCAAACGTATTAGCCGTCATGCCGATTAAAATCATCAAGGGGACTGCCACTACAGATATGATACGACAGAGCTGTTTTCTCTTCCCTGATGACGTAATGGGATTACCTGTTCGAAAAGAAAATATAATCTATAATGGTTCCAGTTTATTAAAATGTGTCCTATTTTTACAGATGTGATTGCTTTACTACCTCTAGGCTTTATGGATTATAGATCCGTTGGGTTTTATCAGTTTAGTGAAATTTTGGCATGGTATAAAGTTTATTTGGTAGCTATATTACGGTAGATAACTATAAACACTTATAAAAAAATGGCTCTTATGGAACCCTTTGAGGTTCTTTAGTCACGGGTCTGGTGGAACCCTTTATGGTATTGTATGGAACCCTCACAGCAACTGTTCCAATTATTTCTCCCTTTCTGATATCAAAGAATAATTTTTGTCGTAATGGTTCCATACAGATGGTTCCATCTTTTCTATAGAACCATCAAAGAACCATTATTTCTAAGGGTGTACTATGAACATTTATCAGTGCAAAGGCAAGGCCCTATTGTGTGGGGCATGATCTCCTCCGTTATATTTGTCGGTACCTTTGCAAAATGAGTCCCACATTTTCTCGCCCTGGCGTATATTCAACATCTCCATCAGTGCCATGTCGAGTTGTGAAGCTGATAAGCTTGTGGTGGACCAATCCAAGGACGAGGCTTTGTCTATGGAATTTTTGTCAGTTTCTCCCACCTTGTTGAGTCGCCTTGATAGCCACGACATTGTAGTTTTTCAAGTTTTCTTTACCAGGCGAGGCACCTGAAAAAGGGACGGATGTGTATTATTCATCATATATATGTTGATTGAGTTGGGAACCACTATAAATGACCCTGGTATTTAATACGTATTAACGTGGCCGAAAACTGACCTTGTTTAGATGTATGTATCTCGTCTTTTATTTTGTTTACCATCAAGCCCTTACAAGCCAGGTGAACGTTGGCAAACCGTACGGTAGTTTGTAAGAATAGTCCAAAACGTCCCGTACACAGCCACTTCTGTCAAACTTTAACAGTAATTAAACTTAAAAGGAATCTACGGTCGGAATTTCGCCGGTAGATGTTATTGCACGTAAATACTACACGAATCACAACGGATAAGTATATTCAAGGAGTCAAATAGGTGGGCCACGAAACCGCGGAAATTGGCGCTCGAATCCAACTCAACGAGAGTATTGCAAATATACCTACCACTCCAGGCACCAACTCTCCATATATACGCCAATAGTGCTTTACAAATTATAAAAACTTGAGTATAACATTCAATAGATGTTATCAGCGCTCGAAACTTTGTCATTTTATCCGCAAGGAGGCGTAGTCGTAATTGTATTTATATGCGATTAATCTGCCAAGGATTGTAATGCAGAGTAGCTGGGAATAAAATTCTTGGCTAGCGAAGAGGGTATGTTTGTAAAAGTCGGTTAACTTGGAGTGGTGATGTGTGTTGCGGCCTTTTAGTTTCAAGGCTTTTCTTCTATTATAAAATGGAGATATAGGAACAAATCCATTTTTTTTAAATTAAATTTAGATTTCTTCACTGAGTTTAAAAAAAATGTTCTCGAATGTTTGTGTAACACACATTCTAAACATGAAGAAAAAAACCCCACCCATTTTCTCAATCACGCATTATATTTTCTATAAAACGCTTACAAGCCTCGTGGCCGTGGGCTAAGCGTGCGGTGGTTCTGGCTGAAAACAAAATACATTGCTATGTAACACATAAGCTTCATTAACCATTCCAACATCTTTTGGCCTTATTATTTCAGTGTAAATTCCGACTGACTGCCCTGATAATCCCCAGTCTTCTTGGATTTTTTTTATATTTGATTGGGGTTTAACGTTGTACGACGACGGAGTGTCCACTTCACACTTCACACTGACCTAATTACGGTGGAAAACTTGGAGGAAACCTAGTAAAAAAACCACTCCTGCGCTTGCCTGATGGCCGACCGACGGACTCGTTCCCGTGAACGATATCCTACATCGAGGTAGGATTGGGAAGTGCACACGTTGGCCACGAAGTCACGACAGATGGCGAAGTCTTCTTAGGACTACCTGTGTTAAATTCAAGAAAGTTTACAGAGGAATTCACCGTATCGAATACGTTTGTACTTTTTGAGTGGAATTGTGTTTGGTTTAAAGTTAAATCGATATCCACATTATTCCACGTCTCAGACAGGTTTGTTTGTTAACACCTTTCAAGTGTTGGTCATAATTACTTGAATTTGATCATGATGCCAATAAGCGATGCCGGGTAGGCTGTAAAGCGGATTTTGTTTGTTTAATTATAGTTTAACGCCGTGCTCAAAGGTTTTTCGTTAATATGACGACGGCTTGTGCATTTCACACTGTTCCTTGCTTAAATGCGGTTGAAACCTGGAAGGACACCTGGTAATAACCATCCCCGTTATTGCCAGACCAAAAAAAAAAAGTCTTATTCTGCTCTTTACCATACTACTCAGGCAGAGGCGAAACATTGTTTGAAAAGTGGCAGATGTATTTGATTGGCCTCTTATTTTTATCAATAATTTTTCGTATTTGTCTGACCGCCGAAACGGGGTAAGTGTGGCAAGGCTGATGACAGAACTTCGTGGAGACTTCGGATTTGCCTAGAGAAGATGTACGCAGGTCGACTACGATCGAAAGAAACGCTCATGTCTATTTTTTGTTTAAAATCTGCGATTGGCAGCCTCAAAATGATAGCGGATTATTTACGCTCAGGTCGACTGCGACTGATCGCAACTGGGAATATTCAGGTATGCTCAAAAGGTGACCTCATCATCAAAACAAAATGTCTGCGCCATGAACACGTTGTGAAAACTAACAATCTCGGGAAATTTCACACGTCAATATTTCTTTTAACGTTGTATAGCAACATACACAACACTGAACTGTTTATCTGCTAGATAATTCATGGAGTTTTTAATGCGAAAAGGTGCCATATTTGGCCTTTAACAACTTATATCGATCACAGGTACGCTCACGTCGGCGCAACTGGGAACAACTGGATGCATCCAATCGCAGGAAAATAGAACATGTTCAACTCGCTTGCGACTGGGTACAGCTGGGCGTAAGCCAGTCGTAAGCAAGCTTAGGTCAGTCAAAACCTGCGACTGGTCAGATGCTCCAAGATGCTGAGAGAAGCTTCCAATTGCTTCCATTCGACAACCCCTTAGATGTTCTCAGTCGCAAGTCAACCTGCGCAGGGCTTTATAGCGGATAAGAGATCGACCTTCGACATGGCGTGACGTCATCTAATAGCGGATTAAACTTAATAGCGCTTCGAGCAACCTGCCCCAGATGACAAGGTCATCCGACTAGTTAAATTTTCTGCACTACATAATAGTTGCTGGCATGATAAAATCGCGTCATCCTGATGAACAATTTAAAAGGCAACAAATGTTGCTTCTCCTTTCTTTCGTAGTCAAACGGAGAACAGTGTTGATGTAAACTAAACAATTACAGTCCTCGTTGAAGTCAATGGCACTTTTCTTGCCCATAATTAGGTACAGAAGAGCAAAATACTAACAATGCAAGCTATTTGGCTTGTGCCCAGAAGCTTCCGTCAGAGAAGTAATCCCCTTATGCAGTCCGTGAATCTTGTCGCCAAAAAGAAAATTAGATTTACTTACATTTATTAAGTTACTCTTAATTTCCTGTCATGTCATTGAAATGTGTTTTGAATTTTCCGGCAAAATAAAGAGAAAAACGTCACACTCTCGCTTCTAGGGTCTGTGTTTTATTCAGGGATGTCATGATGGACACCAGGACCAGAGCTATAAAGATGTTCAGATGTTTTGTTGATAAAGACAATCAACGCCCGATCCGTTATTTCAATTTCGTGATACATTTACAGCGAAGAACCATCATAAATATGCCTCGATTATCTTTGAACATCATGAGATGATCGAGACATAAGTGAATTTGCCTCACACTTGGACGTCTTTGGTTTCAACTTTATTGAGTTTTATAATATTAATTTTTAGAATTTATTTAGCAAAAGTATAAAGTGAACTTAATAACAAAATATCTAACGGAAAATATATGATTCTATCGCAAAGAACCTTTCAATTGGTGGTTTGGAAAAGTTTATTCATCAACATTACAGATCATTGTGTTAAGAGATATAATCGAAGAATTATATTGCTATCGATTAACAATCGCCAATCACCACACCTTTCAGCTTTGTTAACAAATCGTAAATAATAAAAGGCACGGCAAACACCCAAACATCACGTAACCACTTAAACAAATTAGAACAGGAATGTTCGACGTATCAGCTAAATACAAAAGTCAATCACCGTGTAACTTAAAATCATATACATTTGTCTAAATTATGATATAATCAATTTTATCAATTTTTTCCAAATCATACCGTTCCTGCGTATTGCAAAACAGATTCCGAATCAAGGCAGTCAAAAGATCTATTGGTTTGGAGAAATTAAATGTGGGTCTAGTTTCAGCTGATGAAGGTCAGATATTACAGGGCTTCCGCCTTTGGCGGAGGTATAAATGTGCTCTTTGGTGTACTTGAGTATTAAACAACATCTGCCGCTTTTAAAAATCTATTTTCAGAAATTGATTAGTTTGAGTGTCTTTCAAAAACATTTTGACGAGGTCTTCAACACTCAATCACATAATCCTACAATGCCTCGCTTGACTCACACATGGGTGGCTTTGTATTTGTTTAAGGTAGTCCGTTAACGCATTCACCAGAATTGTGTTGTTCTGGGCCCAGTTGCTCCAAAGATTATTAATCTCTAGCAGCAAATTAAATCGTTAATAGTGGATGAGAGATAGAACTTAAACATGGCATGACGTCATCTAATAGGGTTCAAAAGGATGAATGAAACCGATGTGAGGAAGAGATCAACGTAGGTAACAAAGCACATCATGTACTGTGGAAATTGGTTCCTCGAATGATTGGAAATCATGGTCTCCTCAGACAGTTATGGTTTGCGGCGTCTCTGTTAGCTCCCCTTAAACTATAGGGTTTGCAGCGTCTCTATGAGGTCCCCTCAGGCAGTTAGGGTCCGGGGCGTAATGTCTCTATGAGGCCCGCCCCCTCCCCCCATAACAGTTAGGGTCCGGGGCCTCTCTATGAGGTCTCCTCAAACAGAGATGTATCTCTTTGAGGTCCCCGCCCGTATAACAATTAGGGTTCGGGGCGTCTCTATGAGGCGTCAAACAGAGTTTGTAGTGTCTCTATGAGGTTCCCCCTCCCCCGTAACAGTTAAGGTCCGGGGCGTCTCTATGAGGTCTTAAACAGGGTTGGTGGTGTCTCTATGAGGCCCCTCTCCCCGATAACAGTTAGGGTTCGGGGCGTCTCTATGAGGTCTCTTCAAACAGGGTTTGTAGTGTATTTATGAGGGG
>JAQQZZ010126239.1:0-14139 GCA_030265115.1 Mopalia vespertina
GGGGGGCTCGACCCTGTGTGTGGTACAACGGGGGAAGATAAGTAGTCCGGCAGGCTAACCACTGAATACTGTCCACCAACCTATTTATATTCAGAAGGGTCACATACTCGCAAGGGAAACGATCAAGCACAATCAATCCACAGCACCACCAAATAAACACATTAAATAACTTTGTATTCAAAATAGGCGGTCTATTAACTGGTTTATTGTCTACCGGCAAAAACATGCGAGATGGAAAATGAACTTTTTCTCTCATTGATTACTCTCCATTCTTGATCACTATATGAAACTTTATTTATACGTAATGTCTTCGATCTAAAAGTAAATCAAGTCTGCAGATAAAAGAAAAAATTTTCTATCAATCAGACCCATGTTGTACAGTATTGTATGTTTTATATGAAAACAATCACTAAATCCATAAAATAGAAGAAAAAAATCCAACAATTATCAAATTGGTTTTCATTAACGAAAGTTCAATCTGTTTATTTCGCTAAAATCAATCTAAGACCACAATGCCGATTTTATAATAAAGGCCCAAAGTTCTATACCTGGAGGGCAAATCATATATATTATATTCACTTGTATATACTCGTTTTAAGAGAAAAGCATATTCATTGATGTTACAGTTCATAATCTCACTTGGGTTTCCGACAGAATTACAGCTGTTGAAGCTGAAAAATTAAATATTTCAGTCAATTTTATAGTTATCGTCTCGTGGTACTGTTTATTTCTCTGCAATTATATTGAATTTGTATCGAGCCTATATTTAGACTAGGATCTGTTGGTATTCACTTTTCCAATAAGCAAAGCGTTTGTACCCTCGTTAGATAATTTTTCAATCATAAAAGCTATTCTTCTCATCTTGAATGTGTGTGTGTAAAAGCAAAATCTCTGGTGTTAAAAACCGTTCTCAAGAAATGAAATTATACAGTTTTAGTTTCGGGCCCGTGCACACTACTAAACAACAAGTGAATATTACTGTAAAACAGCGTAAACCTTAACATTTCGGTTTCAATAGGATGCGGAATAGCTTTTAACAACCAACAGCTAGGTGGGTGATAAGAAGAGAAAAAGACAGAATATGTCGATAATAACAGGTTCAAATTTCACTACTGACGATTTCCGAACTGGTTGTAATTACGATCAAAGCCGGGTACCAGTGAATGTTGATGACCAGGGTTCGAACGCTGAAGTCTTTTACTTCACTCACAATGAGCCAAAGAACAGAGAAATTCATTACTAACTTAGTAGGTTTTCGATATTCATTGATTATGGCTACTGTAGAAATTCCGTTGACAAAGATTCAATTATTTATCTTGGTATTGATGGAGATTTGTGTGTAATATTAACTACCACGTTCGATGGTGCAGACTGCGTCTTGTAATTTTCCCGGGATGTCACGCTGGGAACCATTATTTCCAAAAAATCAATACCCATATCTGCAAATACACAGACGGTATTGAAGTCACAGAAAATCCGTTATCATTCCACGTTCTTCCCAATATTGCAACGGTTAGCAAAAGTTACGACCTATGTTAAAACCTCTTAACTGTGGAACGTCAGTGCATATCTGTTAAGTTGTACAAGCGCTTCTCGAATGTCAAATCAAGCATCTCCCGAATAACGTTAAGGATTGCAAACAGTTTGACAAAGGAAATCTACTTGAATGAAGGAGGACGGGTGTAACTTGACATTAGGTTCATACTGGCTCACACGTGGGAAATATTCCCAATCACATTGGGCGTTCACTGAAAAGCGACGAAAAGTAAATGTAACAAAAGTAGATTTACAGCGTTTGTTTTCTTATTGTTCGCGGTTACAAAATCTTAGATAGACTTATCTCACTGTTTCGTAGTATATTGCTACGCCCATCAAACGCAAGGAGTACATGCAGCCCAAATCTGTCAAATTAAGAGTATGACTATGCGCTTTGTAACAACCTGAACAGGTTCAAGTGGTACAATTTTTTAAAGCTTATCACCATAAGTTCGACAGTTTACAACATATGGCGAACTTGGTTAATTAATAAACATACAGTCGCGCCATTGCACAGATTCATTAATCTGCCAAGTGAACAATAAACCCAGTTAGACAGCTTAAATTGTGATGTATGTTCAGCTAACCGACAAAACAATGAGTCCACTCCTCAGCAATGACGCCTATGGTATTCTCGCTTGGGTAGTTGCATTTAGCATCCCGAACAATTTTCACAACATCTGTTATCGGTCATTCGCCTCTAGATATGAGAGAAATGAGCAATAATTAACACAGTGTTTCAAACGGGATAATGTTGATGTCGGGAGGCTTCAGAAACCGTGTGGTTCCTCAGATCATCATCTTCCAGCTCATTTAACGTTTCCTGATGTCCAAAGTGTATGTGTTTCGCTATGACAATCGCCCTCACCACAATGACAGCTGGGCTGTATTCTTTACTTGTGTGATCATTAAATCGGTCATCCTAAAATTATCCAAGCAAATAATACTGCTACATTATTGTTGTTTAGGTTCTCGATCAATATGTGCATTTTATCTATAACGAATTCTTGACAGTACGGCTCTAAATGATATTGTGAACAAAAACAAAGTAAACAGACACGCTCTGAAACTATTGCCAATTAAAAAGAATGGACAGCGGCATAATAAATTGTGTACTACAGGAAAAGCGTCTTGTCGATTATTGAACACGACATATTATCTTTCGCACTCTTTAAAAATCCTTTGTAGACTTGACGAGTTGAATCCTGCATCTATAGCGAGTCTTGCCAATTGTCATGTCAGTATGTTAATTAAGACAAGGCAATACTTGGGTCGCATTGCTCTCATCGTCTGTGCAACTGTTCACTCTTACTTTTGAATGGAAAATTGCGTAAATTCAATAGTTTGTCATTAAAAATTGTCAAGCCATTAACAATGGCGATAGTATTGACGTCAGCAAAAAGAATATGTAGACAAAAGCTTAGGCAAATCGATATGAACTAGATACGGGCAACACAAAGCGACAATAACATTATGTTCTCTATGTGTGTTTCTAGCGGTAAAATGGTGTAAAACTTAAACAAAAGTTAGCTTGCATAAAAAGACGCCATCAATTGGTTAAAACAATGATGAGAGGAATTGTTTGAGCTATGGCATATTTCAATTGAGTGTAAATCAATAGCGTTAGTACAACTACCAATTGCAACGATAACTTGAAATGAAGCGTCGTTCGATACAATGCTATACAAATATTATGAAGGATTTTAATTAATATTTATTGAATTATAATTATAGGTATAGCAGGAGGAAAAGTTAAAAAATGGAGAACATTTTTCATTATGGACAACATTATTGTTAGTCTTTCTCAGAATCATCAAAATGTGTCGCAGTTATTACCAAGTTATAGATGAAATTTGTTGGAATTTTTGTGCACAAATAGGGTCAACATAAAAACCTGAAATTACACGGTTCAAGCAGAATACTAATATGTCTAACTTCTCGGCGATAAACAAAAATAAAATAAAAACTCTTCTGAACATTCCTATGTAATGCAGGGCTCGTATACGGTTTTTACGCAAAACCATAGCAATAAGTCCTGTTAGTGTTTTATTAGAAAGGCGTTAAGCACTTTGCACCCTCTTTATCTTAGAACACCAAAATTGACACCAAGCACTTCCGGTATTCATATAGCTAAGAACACTGAACACATCGCCGCCATCTTACTATGGTTTATTTTTACGTTATGTCACTGCTAAAAAATTTGAACTCCGGGCAAACGCACAGAAGGAAATTTTGAGGAACTGGCAGCCAGTTGGTTACGCAATGTTGACCTTGTTGTTGTTGTTCAGTTGAAATTCAGTGCAATAAAACTTCGAACCATGATATGATGTTTTATCTTTCTGCTTTGTATTTAGGCTGGTATTTTGTTTATTTCTTGTTTCTTTTTTTCTTTTGCTAAACGTGTTGTAAATACCTACCGGCTGAATATTAAGCAATCTGGCGAAGTGAACTAAAAAAAACAATACAGTAGGCCCCTGTGAACTGGCCGCTAAAGGCAGATGTCTTCCTCTATAAGCTTATACTAGTTTAATGCAAGGTTACAGGCGAGACGATCATAGTTAACACAAACTTGTTTATCGGTTTTAGAAATTAATTTTATAGCTGTTGCTGTCAGTGAAAGACTGTGGTGGCAGATGGGCATTCTCTTACGATATTTAATTATTGTTGACATTTGTCAGTACTAAGGATATTGACAAAAAGGATCAAACATTTTTAAAAAATATATAAAAAAGATAACCCCTGGGAACGATATTTAAACAATAAACGACATACAGTTAGCCACTATATATGGTTATTCTCTTAGATTCGATCCAATAATCCATACTCAACTTAAAGTATAAATTCCAGCTTTCCTGAGATCCGGCTTTTTAACTGCTGGGTGCATAGTACCGTAGGTATATTAGCTTCTGATTAGTATTATTTTCTTTGCTAAAAAACCTGACAAATATCAACCATTATTTAAAATAATAAGAAAGTGCATATCTGTCACTAAATAGCCTGTTAAAAAGACAATTCTTGGTGGACTTTATGCGGAAAGAATAGACAGATGAGACGAAGAAATAAAAAGACAGAAAAGAAAAGTAAATAAACAAACGTTTTTGTCTTCTTTTTTTTTTTGTTTTATTAAAATTCGTTATTGCTTTTAATAACGCTGCGTTTTAATACAAGCATACAGTAAATTAAAACATTGATAACTTTCACAGCAATGACATCCACATGCAAATAATTCCAATATTTTCTTTTTCTGAAATATAAAATTATTACATATATCAACACATACTTATTCTACATTAACTTATTGCCCTGTATTTGAAAGGTCAAGGCAGAGAAATGGATGTCATTGGCTTCCATACGAGGCAGATCTGTGTTGCGTCTTGTACCTGTGCTGTCTTGTGGCCAGTGACGTTGAGGGTTGTTGAGGGGTGTTAAACAAATCAAAGGAACAAGCGAAGTTTTAGCATTTTATTCAGCTTTTGTATTATTATTTTTTGTGCTAATAAACTGTATAATTGCGAGTGAACATTGTTTCAGTTAAGGATCTGTACATCATTCACATAGGTTCAATTCTCCGTTTAACTGACACGTAGGTGTCATATAAGTGGAATACCTTTGAGCACAGGATTAACCACCAACAAAGTGATACAACATTAACTGAAAATAAAAATAATTCCTCAATTATCTAAACGGTGATTACAATTTGCATTCTTCAACTTCCCAGATGCAATACCATCGGTTTTACAAGAGTGCAACAATTCTTAATTTTTATGACATTTCTTTGCAGTGTAGCAAAAAGGCATCCTGTACAAAAGCAACTAATACATGAGCAGACTCGGTAGTATGCGATATATGACAGCTATACTACATGGAAATTAACTGAGAGAATCAGCTCTGTCAACTTATTTATCACATTGCCATTAATCCAGTCAACAGATGTTTTTTTGTCTGTCGAATGTCCGAATTATTGTTTAAAAATTGCAAGCACATCAGATACATGTACGGGTTGGCATCCGTCAAATTAGAGTAAGACGATTCTGTCTTTTGGAATCTGAGGCAATTCTGATGTCATCGACGAACCGCAAAATCACTAAAATCAAAACAACGATATTGTCAAAAAACGGGTTGATGTCTAAATGAAAAGGGACGTAATTCTGCATTTTCTCAATTTTCGCGCGGTAGACGCGCTGAGTGAAGGGTGTATATATACAGTCATTTCTATTTTGTTTCCGCGTAACTTTCTAAATTATAATTTTTTCGGCATCCTTAGACGTCTCTTTCTCTCTCTCCCTCCCTCCCTCTTTTCTGTGTGAAAGACCGAAGGCCTTTAGATAAAGTTAGCGTATCGAGGACATTGGTATAATTAAGTTAATGGCAGAGATTATGGAAACCAGTTTAACTATATATGTGTGCACTTTCGTTATTATGCTGGTTAAGCTGTTTTGTATAGTACTTAGATTTCGAAATATTGCTGTGCCTTTGTTCGTGAGGTATATTCAGAATATTTAAAGTCGATAAATCACGCCGTGGAATGCGGCTTGTCGACGGCGAAATTTTATCACAGTTAACTCTAAACGAATTTAAAGTGCCGGTAAATAACAGGTCAATCAAACAGATAATGCCGTTGTTCAGTTTTGGAGAAGCCAAAGACATTTGAATGTAAGACGGGTTCATGGTAATTCTGTTTTTATTTTCCGAGATAAAGAACTGCCTCGTAAAGAAGACCTTTTGTCGATCGATGACAAGAGGTTTGTACAGAGTAAAGGTGCTGGTCCGCTGGTCACCGTCTGAGGTTTAACTATACGGGAGCAAGTGAGAACTACATCCGTCGACTGTGGAAACGAAGCCAAATCTTCAGTCGTTTAAATTCACAATTTCGCAACAAGACTGCCTTGAGACCAATAATGAGCACTCGTGTATTTCAAAGGCTGCAGATTGTAGTCACGATGGAGCCAGATGTTTTACTCATGGGGAAAATACAAGTACGTTATGGCGGTAACGGATGTTTTTTCCCAGGCTTATATCCCTCACACAAATCCCTTCTCGACAAATCAAGTGCGCCTGTATCTGTAAAACGAAGACAGATTTTTGCTGAACACGGAACACCGAAAATACTTTAGTCAGACAGAGGCACCGAGTTAAAAAAAAAAACACGTAAAATCTCTTCTTAGAAAACAAAAAAAATAAGACAATCAACAGCAAAGCTTACCATCCACAATCCCAATTTTGAGATATACATTTGTCGTGCGGGAAAGAGCACATACATACACAAGAAAATTTCCTAACGGAAAAGAACTGGCTGGTCGAAAACACAACCAAAATTGTTTGTAAGAAGGCGTCCGATGCGTCTAAGCGATGCCCCGAACGGAAAGCTAAAAGGCAATCCTTCCACATAAAAGCTAGGTGAGAAAGATTTGATAAAATATCCGCCTTGTTCATCCAGAGTGCCCGTAAAAAAACGATATGTTTTAGAAGCAACAATTATTGGACGCCGACTTAAGATATATAGATATCATGTGAAGTTTTCCAATAAGAAGGGCGAAACTGAGAAATCATAGTTAAGTGCAGAATGCATAACCAGTTTAACTGAAGAGAGAGAGATTGCAAAAAAAAAAAGCATAATCTAAGTTTGGCAGAACAAGAAAAAAAGCTTTACACAAAGCAAAATACCCTATTCTTAAATATTCTCACGAAAAGAGAAGACAAAAAATCAAGCTGGTTTAAACGCTGATTTTAAACGCTGACACTAAAAAAAAGCGAGAAAGGCACAGTCTTCACAAAAAAAAGTATTATATTGAGAAAACGCATCAAGACCGGTTAAATAGCTTATCTTTGTCGTAGGCTGAAATTTCTGTTGATCCTACAAGAGACGGACATTGACAGTTTGCTTCCGTAGCGCACCAGCTGTCGCTTTGGGAGATATATCAACTGTACGTGTAGAGGCGTTTCGCCACTTACAGATCAATGACGAATTTTAGTCGTCCTTTGTAGATATAGACCAAAAGTCCTCATTCGAAAATTACACATGACGTATATCACGAAATAAAGAGTATGGAGGCCATCTCTCGCTAACTGTCCTTGTCAGAGAGTATAACGTTCAATTTTCGATTCTTGCTCATCTAACGGCGTGGAACATAACATGATTATATCGCACTTCAATGTGTATCAATCTGATACTCCGGCGTAATATCTTGGTTACTTCTCAGAAGGTGGTGAGGAACATTATGTAAGTTTACAACAAAACGTGTTCCCCAGAGACTGTAGGATTTGTTAGCCAATTCGAGTGCTCGTCCATCGTTCGTGTTATATCACCAACAAGCAACACTAGTAAGTCTTTATCTGGTATTACGATACCTTACTTTCCTTATAGCTCCTCGTTTTGTCTCCCATCTGAACACAGTGTGTTGATTGGGCATGACAGTTATCGAGTCTCAGAAATACTTTCACAAAATTTAATATATTCATATTCTGAAGTGTGTGATCCAGATAAATCTAGTCCCTCATTTTGCCTCCCACTGCACGACTTATCTGAAGACGGGTACCACAAGTACCTTATCCTGGTATAGGTGTCCTTCCATATCTTACGCATATTTAGCTTTTGTATTTCTTCAGACCCCATTTCAAGGTTTATGATACAGCGAGTGTGTATATTTGCTCAAAACGTGGTTCAACAACGAAAACTTGAAATATAGGCCTACATAGCATAAAATGCCACTGCCATTATTAGCGTTAGGCGTCTACTTCGCTACGCAGCGTACGGCGTCTACTTCGCTAAGCAGCGTTAGTCGTCTACTTCGCTAAACAGGGCGACACAGTCGACTCTTTCTATAAAAGGTATCATCAGTAGATCGACGTGAGCCAATGCCAGGCTCATGCTGTCAGAAATGTCTCATAGATGGTTCTAAAGGGAAGTTTGTTTGAAAAGTAGCAATCATGTCTTTACCTAGCACTGGAGAAAAATCAACTTTCCAACATTATGGAAGCGCTTCACATCTTGTTTGTGCTAGTGTCAATTATTGTTGCAATACACTGCCGTCATATAAGTGAAATACCCTTAAGCACGGCGTAAAACACTAATCAATCAATCAAAATTTATTGACTTTTTTTCTTAATTTTCTTAACGAACTTTAAACAAAAAATTTCGATGTGTTGGAATATCAATAAAAGGTAGATTGTTTTAACAGTATATCACTGCGATAACTGCAAATAAAAGGAAACTATCGTCGGTGTGATTCGCATTATCAAAAATGAATGGACAAATGGTTTTTACTTGCAATAAAAGAAAGCAATCCTTTATTTCTTTTTGTTGACCTTAACGAGAAAAATAGGTAGAGTTGTAGACAAAACCTTGGACGAAATCGGTATGAACTAGATACAGAGAATAGCAAACAAAAATGAATTTGTTTTTTATGCGTTTTTGCTCACAACCAAGTGATACAAAACGTGAACTTTAACAGTAATATGTGATGAAATAAGACGATAAAATGGAGCGAATAATCGATGTATGGACCCGTGAGGGCTATACAACATTTTATATTACTGTACATCAATATAGTTATTATATGTTCAAATTAAAAAGACAAATAGGCATAAGAAGCTCTGCCGGCATGTGTCTCACAACATTCTTGCTCCTGCCTTTGTGTCAAAATTATCAACAATAGCATGTAATCAGACTTTGTAAATCTTGATCAATGCGGTGATTAATATAAAGTATTTAATCATCACTATTTCTCCATTTTATGACAAATGGCGTACTTTGTCCATTAATAAATACACAGTCGTACCATTGCACAGATTTATAAAGCCGTGTACTCCCCAATGAACTGAGTTAGACGGCATAAAGTGTGATGTATGTTCAACTAACCGATAAAGCAATTAATCCATTCTCCATCAATGACGCCTATAGTATTCTCGCGGTTTGTATCTTCTTGGTTCAATGAACGAGTCTTACCGACCAATATTTAGTTTTTCGCCGCTAGATATAAGATAGATGAGCTATAAATAATCCAACTTGGCACAGGAGAAAATGATTTTGTCATATTTCATCGGAAACAGTATGTTTGCCCTAATCACAATCTTCCAGTTCATTTAACGTTTTATTTCGTCCAAACTGTAAGTGTAATGACAGCCGGGCGGTATATATTTGTTATCATTGTAATTGTTTAATAGGTCCCAGGTGAGGCTGCCTAAAATGGAGCTCAATTTATATTGGTACATTATTGTCGATTAGTTAGACAGTGTGTATTAATATACAATGACTTCATCACATTATCGTCCTAATAGTATTATTGACAAAAGAAGTTCTTCTAGAACACTCTGTAACAAAAACCAATATATAATCGGTAATTACAACTTACAGAGTCTACTGCAACGAAAGTGTTTAACAGATTCCTGATCACACCATTGCTGCTTTCGTACGCTTTGTAAATGTATTGACCAATAGGATTCTAATATGCCAAAAAGGCTTCAAATGTTACCTTTTAGCATTTATGAAACCAAAATAAATATATGATGTGTTGGAATAGAAATAAAAACTAGGTTGATTATTCTTTACAGTATATCACTTTGATAACTGCAAATAAAAAGGAGCTGTCGTCAGTGTGATTCGCATTATCAAAACTGAATGGTCAAATGGATTTTATTTGCAGTAATCTAAGTGATTAACGGTATAAGAAAGCAAACCGTTATTTCTTATACTAGTATACTGACGTTAACGAGAACTATATGTAGACAAAACCTTTGACGGAATTGTTATTAACTAGATACAGAGAATAGCAGGCAAAAATGAGTCTCTTTCTAACCACCAAATAATACAAAACGTGAACTTTAATAGCAATATGTGATGAAATGGATGATAAAATGGAGCGAATGATCGATGTATGGACCCGTGAGGGCTATACAACATTTCATTTTACTGTACATCAATATAGCTATTATTTGTTTAAAATTGAAAAGACAACTCAAAATGATATATCGCTCAATACACTGCCATACAACTATTACGGATGATTTCAGTGAATATTTATCGAGCTATTATTTTGGGTATAACTGGAAATGAAATGTCGCATGAGAAGTGCACCATGCATTTAATTGAGAGTTGTAAACGGTTTGACATGATTGTTGATTTAATCATACCTTACCCCACAAACAGCATACCGTTATGCGCTAAAAAGTATCAGACCACACACTTGGAACCTCAATGAACTGGAGTGCAGAAGGAATAGTATAGTTTTGTTGTCTTCATTCGATATCAATTAGCCGCTATCAGTCAATGATAGCGAATGGTGTGATCATCTACAGCATTTTCTATATAAATTCTATCAATAAAAACTGTTTAACCACCTTTATTTAAGAAAGGGTATAAGGTCAAATGTAACCTTTAGGGTTTTAGTTAGCTTTTATGTTGAAATCAGGTTGAGAGTAAGGTTAGGGTTTCCACCTTTACCGTTACCCTAATGAAATACATTATTTAATCTTATATAACATGACGGACAAAACAACTTACTAACAAATCTTTTGAAAAGGGTAATAAAAAACAGCAACCAACAACGACACGAGAATTTTAAAAATCTGACGTTTAAAAGTAAATTTGATCAGTAAATGCCGGCCACCAACACCTCTACGTCAACTGGCTGTACTCCTCCAGATATTCGGTGATTGCGAGGAGAATGGAGATATTCGGTTCTATAGGTTAAATGTGTGAGCATTTGTCGTACACGTAGCTCGTGGTGAAATCCTGCTGATTTGGCCCAAGAGTCCATTAAATAGGAGACTTATTAACAATCCTTGTTTATAAATGACAATAATTTGGAAATGACCTTCTTAACCTTTCTTTCCGAATCTTCAAAATCAAGTCAACTTACATAGAAACTTTTTGTGCAGACAGCATTAAATTCACAAATTACACAGTTAAACCACAATTTAGATCCGTTTAACGTCTGATGAAATTGGCGTAGAAAAACAGTAAGCGTTTAAAACATGTTTTTAGTATGTTGAATGCAGTGCTGGCAAAATTGTTTTCAAACTTTGTCAAATCAATCAGCCCTGATTGAACCGAAACTCGTCAGCCACTGTTGACCTTTCAAATCTTAGGTCATCAAAAGTGCAAATCAGGAAATGAACAAATGCAAAATGTCTAAATTCCGATAAAATTGATACGCCCACAAGCGATTTTTTGGTTAGTAGTTGTCGATAGCAAACTGGGTTGTGTGGAGTTGTGTAACACGCGAACACGAACCGTTATCATTGCTTAAGGAATTCCTATACCAAACTGATATTGTTCCGCCAGCAGAACAAGACTTTGGCTTAAATACGAAAGTGATAAAAAGTTCCAGTTAACTTTTGTTGATACGCAGATGAATATTTTATTATGGACTTTTTTTTCTCAAATAATTGCAAACATTGGCCCCCAGCCTGATAACCTAGAAGAAGTTAAACCGTCATCATGTAAAATGAGGTCATCATAGTGGCACTGTAACAAATTATCGACCAAAAACGTTAGCGATTCTCCACCGATAGGAAGATTATATACAAGCTTCTTGCAGCATCTGGTTTGGTTAAAAACGGCTTAATGGTCTCCGGCGTTTGCTGAGCGAGTATGTAGTTTCTCGGTTTAATAGGGGTAATTGTACCGTAAAGAGAAATGCCCTTGGTGCGTGTCAGGGTGCCTTTTTTGTGGACGAGTTATATAAGTAATTTACCTTTAGACTGATGATGTTCGGTTTTGTCAGTTAATTGGAGTCCAGACTTGATCTCGTATTCATACGATCCTTTGTACCATGGCGGATAAGGGTACAGAATATAGTTTGGACTGTCACGATGAGATATACACCGGTACTTAAGGCAACCTGGCACTCTTAATACCTATAACAATGGTGATTTGCGTTCCCTTAAACATAGAGATGAAAACAAAAGCAATAAAATAAACATAACAATCGAAATATAAAAATGATAATGACGAGTATTGTAAACAAATGCTGATTTTTCTCCTAATAAATTAACCAAGAGGCAGGTGTTTTGAGTAATATTATAGATAGCTTATCTACTAATTGAGCGATAGTATCTCATATTAAATTGTAAGGGTATCTAATATGGAGCCTAAATATTCCGTGGCTTTTGTCTGGAGTATTTCTAATTGGACTTCTTAATTGTGTTCACCATGTAAACGAGGATAGCACAGCTAAAGTTTAACAATTTATCGACCAAAAACTTTTTTCAGATTCCTGCACCATTTATGTCGATTAAAAAACATTTAAAAAAAGGTTTAATGGCTATAGGCGTTTGTTGTGCCCGTATGTAGTTTCTCGGTTTAGTTACGTTAATGGGGGTAATTGAGTTGGCAGAGAGAAATGCCCTCGATGCATGTCAGCGATTCTTATCTTGTAGACGGGTTATAGTGATTAAGCTTGAGCCTGTTGTTGCTTCCCTTATAAAAAAAATACCATGGTGTTTACCAAAATACCGTTGTAAAACCATGGTATATTATGGTATACCACAGTACATTGGCCTCATTCAATGGTAAATCCATGGTACACCATGGTACTTTTTTATAAGCGTTTCTTTAGTTACCTTATTTAAGTGTTGACAATCAGAGGTCTATTAAGTCGACGTTTGCAGGGGCCTTTTGTCTCATATCAACAGCATATCAACAACCCATGTTCCCAGGTTTCGGTAAACACTCATATTTCTGCTATGAAGTTGAAAGCTCTGTCTTGCATGATTACGTCAATATGTGGACGTGTGTTTACTCAACAATCCACAAATATATTTTTGTGATATATATGACGTAATAACTAAGATCAGTATTGACATCAGCTGTAGATAGACTGGTTTTGTTTGTTGATAAAATTGGTGAATCTTTGTGTTTATGACTTGTTTCTAGTTCAATGTTAACATCAACCTGGAGAATTAGGAAACCCCTAGCAACCTATATGTTGTTTGTGTAGTATTGCTAAAATGTGAACCCAGCACTGAATGCGAGGCGGAATTGGAAAAGCTGTGACGCTCGTCTTTTTGGTGAGCCGCTTCGCAAAGATTACGGCTGTGTCTCACTCGATGTTGTACTCCCGTTAAACTTGCAAACCGGGATAAAACCAGACTTTTGTGGGGAGAGTAGAGTAAAGCAGAGATTGATGAGATGATTGGAATGAGAGCCACGGATGTTATTATAATATATATATATATAACTGGGCAGTATTATTTAGTAGTCGCGGATATAACATGTTGTCGAGAAATAGGATTATTTTATTCTTATTATTACGAGAGCCGTTACACTGATGTCGAGAAATGGGATGTGCCTTTATTATTAATCTCAAATGTTGCAATATTTATCGAAAGGAAATACGGATTGTATCCACATGTCATGAGGAAAATAAAAATGTAAAATACTCACTAAATCAAGGATACCAATTTATTCACAGTTTCCTTTGGTAATCTTAGTCAGTATAGATTATCATTTCTTTTCCCAGAAAAACTCACACTCCGCAATTGACTCAGTAACGTTTTTCTATATACAGTGGTGCTTGTTTAACTTACTAAACACAGAGCAGTCAATAATGTGAGCTGTTCGCCAAAATACCTATAATTAAATCGTTAACTGGCTACTCCGTT
>JAQQZZ010126250.1:0-14139 GCA_030265115.1 Mopalia vespertina
ACAATTGCCTCATTTGGACACCCTGTTTTAAGAAACTTTAACATGCAGGAGATAGGGAAACTGTAGAAATTGGACACTCAGTTACTTAAAAAGTGAAGCAAAATGACTATTTTGGACACCATACTTTTGATTTCTGGCTAAGCCCCTGATGCCAACATGTGTCCCATAAATAATTTTATATGAACACTGTGTAGTTGGGGAGAAATATTTGACCTGTTATTTTGTGTTTGCAACAAATTTACATTTTTTCCAGGGATGGCTACAGTATTGACCAACCTAACTGGTGGAGCTAATTCTACCCTGACCACCATATAAGCTTTTTCCAAATTTAGGCAACAATTGGTTAGATGGTTTTAAATCTGTAGTCAATGGTATTTCACTTAGCCCCTTGTCTCGCCTATCTCAACCTGTGGTGATCGCCGGCCTCTCAAAACACAATGACTAGTATTTTTGCAAAGTGAGATAACTTAAACGTGTCAACTGGAGTGACATAAAACTTTATTTAAGCGTCAGGAGAGAAAGTAGGAGTTAGATTACTGTGTCTATGGTATCAAACAACAAAATCAGAAGAAAATCAGATATAGGCAAAAGAGGCAATTTCCAACTTCCACCACGGGTTGAGATAGACAAGACAAACTAGGGCCATATACATTTTGCTAGACTGGAAGGTGAAATGGCATTTTATTAAATTTCTGACTAAATGCTAGAACTAGAAAGAATTTACAGGGTACCCCGAAGTGGAGGTAACTACGTGAAATATCACATGACATGACTTGCATGACCTATTGCCGACAAATATTTTGCAGGCAAGTAACTGTCAAAATCTACTGATCCAGTTATAGGCCTAAGCACATGCTTTAGGTCCACTGACCAGTAAAGGATTAACGAAATTCTACTCATGATAATCCATGGGCAGAACCATCCTTATGTCACTAGCAACAAACAAGTACGGACAATATGATAAGTCTGAAAAGACAGGCACATCAAATGACACAGAATACAGAAAACAAGTCATAAATGGGCTTCGTGTTGTTCTAACAAAGCAGCATTGTATGTTAAGTCTTTACATCAATCCTTCACTAATTACAAAATAACACAATCACGCAATTCTTAAAATCATGTCAGACTTTTCAGTGAAAAGGTCATGATGACATACATACAGTTTACTTACCAATACTTTGTTAAATCGTCTGTCTAGTTCAGCTTGGTCGGGCATCGGTAATCTGATCGGCAATGTTGTGGTTCTCAGATCAGCATGACCTGGTGTCGGTGGATGGGAACTCTCAACCGACCCCATTGTGTCAGTGCCTGTACCAAAAAACCGAAACAAAATAGGTAAAATCCAGAAATCCGGGTGGGGTCGCGAAAACTGCGCCCTGAATAACACTTAACACCGATAAACTTCACACACTGTTAAATCCCAGGGCTTGAAACAAAGTGACAACACGTTCATATATCGCTGGAAAGCCGTCCATTCACGGCCTCAAATCCCAACTTGTACGTCCGCACATAAAATTAGATACATCTTAAAATCACGATGAGGTTTCTTTGTGTTCTGCCCGCCCATTTCGGGGCATCTACATCTTTAAAAACAACTGAAAATTTAAATGAATTTTTTCTCCATCTTGACAAGCGGAAGCTGAATGAGTCATGGAATCCCGGGAAATCTCGCGTGGTCTGGCGGAAGTATTTCAAATCCAGGTCAATCCTCATCCTTAGGGTCAGATTCAAAATATCAATAAAACGATAGAATATTCGGCAGAAATAAATAACACACAAAGATTCAATTATATTTCTGTAATAAAACATGAAAATGAATCAATTATATAATTATATAAATAAAACGACTTGTATACAGACAACGGAGAAATTAGACATGTGCTTTAAATACAGTTTCCGAATTTTCGCAATGACCGATACGCCTTTTTTCATATATATAAAACAGGCACACGAACTTAAATTCAAAATAACGGTACTTTTTACATCTGTAAATTTGTGTCTTTTAACATTATAAATCATTTCACGCTCCATCTGTAGTCTTGACGATTATTTTTATTTGCGAAAAGATGCTTAATGTACACAGACCGACATACGAATAATAATACGTAGGGGCTTAAAGGCATACAAATGTATTACCGGTACCGTAATGAATGTAAAAACAAAAGATAAAAATACCCCAAAAAATCAAATTCAGTCCAGCGATTTAATATTTCTCACGTTGATTTACAATAAATTAAGGTTAAATTAAAATGTTCCAAAAGACAAAGCTTGTTGACTAATTTGTCCAACAAACATTTTCATAAACGTCTCCTTTATTCTTTAATTTTACCTTTTTGTTCTACATTTTTATAAATTCCTTGGACCTGTTACCCAAAAGCCTCGGGCTCGAATTCCGGTGGAGGCAAGCAATTGTTTCTCTCTGCATTTATTCCATATATCAATTCATTTTACTTTTTGTTAAGTTGGGTTTCTTAAGTATTTTCTTAATTATTTAATTATCTTAATTAAAGTCAATTAATGTGATATCTTGTTTACTAAGTGGCCTGTATCGAAGTGGACAAATATAGGTCTTCATTTTAGTTCAGACAATTTTTACGGCTAATCCTAAAAAGTGATGTTAACATTTATTTAAACCGGAAAAGCAAAAAGCGTACAGAAAAATCCGAAGTTTAGTTAACTATACAAATTAACGCTAAGGCTTTTATCAAATTTACAGTTTGTTATTCATTTAATAACTCGGATCGTTGTCGACAGACTTCCTGTGTTGTTTTTTAATCATTAGCTAACAATTCAATACATATACTATGTTTGATCGGGAATGTACGCATATACATCCGTATGTTATTAAAAATAGCCTTACGATACTGGAAAAAATGGATTTCGTCATTGTATTCAATATTGGTCTTTTATTTCTTGATGGGAAGTTTATGCCGTACTTAAAAGATTTGTTTTTTTTTGTTTGTTTCATTGGGTTTTAACGTCTTATACTCAAGGGTATTTCGCTTATATGACGACGGATTGTCCACTTCACACTGCTCCTTGCCTAATTGCGGTAGAACCGGGAGGAAACCTCGTAAAAACCACCCCCGCGATTGCAGGACCTACATCGTGTGACTCGCTCAAACACCTGAGGGTCGACAGACGGACTCGATCCTGTAAACAGTACATCGGAGTAGGATAAGTAAGAGCATTCGCTAACCACTAAGCCACGGCTCGGTACTTGAAAGGGAAGGGAAGAAAAACTATAAAATGAGTCCGTATAGATAGCCTGTAATCAGCAGATACGACAAATATTGTCCTGAGTGATAGAATAGCATTCACAATCGCGTTAGAGAGGACTAGGTAACTGACTTGGTAACACATGTATGGTGAAGTGTTAGCACCATATAACTTTTCTCTGTTTAACAATGACTATTATTCAATACAAATTCACCAAAATGGTTTCACGATAGTTTTCTATCAATTAGGTAAGAGGCACACGATATCGCGGCGAGTATTGGGGAATATATATTGAACAGTATATTCAAACTAGGTACACAAATAATATGACAGTGGACTTCCACCATGCATGGGCTACAAACTAAATGAATTGGTTCCAACAAGATAAGATAAGATTGATTGATTGGTGTTTTACGCCTTGCTTAAGGGTATTTCACCTGTATGATGGCGGTGTATTCCCACAATGATTGACACTAGCACAACCATAAAATGTGAAGCGATTTAAAAAAGTTGTAAAGTTAATCTTCCTCCAGTGCTAAGTTAAAAAAGTATTGCTAGACCCCAAACAAACAACGTGATTAGGAAAGCTAACCACAAAATTTGAAAACTTGTTTTCTAAACTGTTTATTACAGGCTTTATATTCAGACTCATGTTATGTTTTTGTTTTCTTCTCTTTTATTAAGATTATTCCACTTGTTAATGAATTTGAGGCGATCCCCATGTGGTCGAAGGAAACCACCATAGACGTCACTGCCATGACAACAGACAGTGATGATTAACAGCGGGCAATACAAGCCCGGCCTCGTTTTACAAGGCAATATGAAGGAACGAACACGGATTTGGTTTACCTGAGTGGATTATCCATGTAACGGCTTTACGGGAATGTTTAATGTAGTTGTCGTCATCGGCCAGCTCCTGTTCGTCTTCTTCATTGGTTGTGAACCACATGTTACCGTTTTTGGCCAACTGCTGGTAAATGTCCTCAGCTATGCTGCCTGTAAACAGTAAACAACTGCTGGTAAATGTCATCAGATATGACGCCAAATAAACCATAAACAACTGCATATAAATAAGTTGGGCCAGCCGCCTAGTAAACAATAAACAACTGCTGGTAAATGACATAGGTTGTGCGGCCTAGTAAACAATAAACAACTGCTGGTAAATGTCATAGGTTATGCCGCCTAGTAAACAATAAACAACTCCTGGTCAATACCATAGGTTATGTGGCGTAGTAAACAATAAACAACTGCTGGTAAATATCATAGGTTATGTGGCGTAGTAAACAATAAACAACTGCTGGTAAATGTCATAGGTTATGCGGCCTAGTAAACAATAAACAACTGCTGGTAAATGTCATAGGTTATGCAGCCTAGTAAACAATAAACTGCGGCTGGTAAATGCCATCAGATATGCCGCCAAATAAACCATAAACAACTGCTTGTAAATGAAATGGGCTACGCGGCCTAGTAAACAACTCCTGGTAAATGGCATGAGCTATGTCGCTCAGTAAACAATAAACTGCTGGTAAACGTCATAGGTTATGCGGCCTAGTAAACAATAAACAACTGCTGGTAAATGACATGAGCTATACCGGCTATTAAAAAATAAAAATGTACAGTTCGTTGCCAAAGAAAAAAATAATTTAGACATGTCTTCAATTTTACACAGATATTTTTTTATATAGCGCTCCTTCTTCTAGTTCACATTAATGTTCCAACAAAGAATTTACAAATAAATCTATAAGTCTTCAAGCGGAGAAACAATATGCATGAGCTATTTACTACCATACTTCATAATCAGTTAATAATTTAATAAATAAAGAATTTTTGGGGGGTACTTTTTACGAATCACTGCAATTCTACCAAAAGTAAAGAAACTACTCTGTTTGTAGTCCTAAGCAATGACTTTACCGCCATCTGAGGAACATTTCAACTTTACCAAATTACCTAATAGCCCGGCGTCTAATAAATTGTTGGAAATACATATATTTATAACCTTCATTTATTCAGTATATGTATAATCTTACCGTAGACGAAATGTTTGTTTGTTTGTTTGATTGGGGTTTTACGTCGTACTCAAGGGTATTTCACTTATATGACGACGTGCCACCCCATTGGATGAAGGAAACCACCCTCGACACACTGGCAACAAACAAAGACAAGACGGGACAAATACAGGACAAAAACAAGACGCAATAGTACAGACGCCACAAACAGATCGGCTTCCTGTTGCCCTTTAGCTTTGAGAGCACCAGGGCAACACGAAGCTCCCTCCAGCCACCCGCCCGTTAATCATATATATATATTTTATTGTAGAGAAAGACAATGTTGCTGACCTCCACCGGGATTACAATTTGAATAAGCAGGGCCAGCACCTCTAACCGACTGAGCTACGGTACAACGACCACGAAATATAAATGTTTGGTTGGTTGTTTGTTTGATTGGGGTTTAACGTCGTACTCAAGGGTATTTCACTTATATGACGACGTATTGTTCACTTCACACGGTTCCTTGCCTCATTACGGTGGAAAACCGAGAGGAAACCTCGTAAAAAACACACTCGCGATTGCCGCGAAATATAAATGAAATATTTCTGACGATTAATCCTACTGGCAGAGGGATTTCGATTGATAAGAACAACGAATCCTCTCATGTTCTAGATAAACTCCCAGAGATAAGTTTCTAAATAGATCTTAATCTCGAGTTGTTGTAGAATCACTCGGGGAAGGTAATCACCATGTGCATCGTGTATAAAATATGTGATAAAAATGTAGCAAAGATAGTCGGTATGGGTTTAGAATGGATCAACTGGCAAACTGGTATTTCAAAGAAATGTAAATTATCCAATGAAAAACGAGAGTTGTTCGATCCATAGGGAAGTTTCGCCTATGTATAAGTCCTTTAGATTTTTTTGTTTCTCTTGTTTGCTGTAATATGTTTTCGTGAGAGATGAGCTGACCATTTAGGAACCTGATTTTGATGTTCCCGTGAAAAGAGATGAACAAAACAGGTGCTAGATAGGTTGTTCATATTGGAATACAAAACGCATTTTGTCTTCTTTCAGAACCGTTACCTGGTTCCCAATTGAAATATTGTGGTAACCCCCGTTTGAAGAGCTTTATTTCATTAAGCTTTTCTTTCTTTACGTTTCTGTTTGGTTTCCTCTCCAGAGGAAAGGCCTAATTTATTTTTCTTCAATTGGTATAATTTCATAATGACCTTTAACCGAATGATCTCAAAAAATATTAATCTAAACTAAAACCGTCGCCGTCTTACCTCCATGATTAGCTTAAAAACCGCTTGATCATAAACCAGGACCATTTTGAATGTAGTGATATTCGGTAAATTACCGAAAGTTGTGCTGTCGTCGCCAGGCAAATAACAGCCGTGTAAATACACGGGGAGTATGTTTTGGTATGATTCAGCTGTAGATCAATGCAATTTTGCAACACATTTAATTATTCTTAAAGCAAAAAATTGTTCCATTTTATGTGGACCCACATTACACATTTTCAAATTTTTAAGCAGTTGTATTTTTTCGTAACTGTGGCTAAAACTAGAGCGCCGTCTCGTGACTTCCAGGTAAGATAGTGATGGCGCGGGTTTATCCCAAAGTTGCAGTATGCGTTGAAAAGTTAGATGGTACTTGATGGTTACAAAATAACTACAGTTCTCAGTTTTAGCCAACCCAAGGCAGTTGTCTCATTTATCATTTGATATTTTCTGACCTCTGTATATTACTTCCTGTCTACGGTGGATATCTTCAATAATTTTGGTACTAAAAATAAACCAGGCAACAAGCCAAGAGCAACAGCCAAAGGAAGAGACTTAGTTCTTTCGTGCCAACTCTTCCCATATTATAATTAAAATTACTTCAGAAGTATCCAAATTTATTCTTATATAACCCATACAATCTGATCTTCTGTAAAATAAATAAATATTACTACCACTGAAATATCTCTACCAGTTATAATGCCCTTCAATAACACATTTGAACACAATCTGCAGAGTATAAACTGATTTGATCAGAAATGCGTTCAGAGTAGTCTCCCTTGAAACGTGGCTAAGCAAAATAAAGAAACACATGTACATAGGCGCATGGCAATCCTCCGCCCCCGCAACATAACACTTGGAAAACATTATATTTTAAAAAAATATATATATTTTACACAATAACCCTGAAAGTCAAAATACCACAGTGTGACTGCCTAACACGCAGTACAGATTGGGTGGAGCAAAAAATACTTCTTAGTCAGGGACTTTATTGTTAGTCATCCTGGTATATAGCCTACAAAGTTAACTACGAGATAATAAATCTGTTGATCTGGACAAATGTTTCAAATATATATCCAATAGAATAAATTTATTGTCTCGCAGTTAATTGCAGCTTACAAAACAGAACACTACACGTCTTACTTCTTAGGTAGGCCTATAGACATTTGATTAAAACCGTCGCCGTCTTACCTCCATGATATAAGGTATACTCGGCTTGGTCATAAACCAGGGTCATGTTTTGAAGCAATATTCGGTAAATTACAGTAAACTGTGCAGCCGCCGTATGGCAATTTACAACTGTATAAATACAACGGAACTTATAATGATGTCATAAACTGCTGCAAACACAATGCAAGTCTTTTTTAAAACTGCAAACAAGTTTAATCATCGTTAAGTCAAACATCTCTTTCATTTTATCTCGTCCCACATTACGCATTTCACATTTGTTTTACGTAACTGTAGCGAAGAGTTCCGCCTAGTGACAACCAGAGAGCGATGGTCTATACAAACTTTGATTATAATCATATGCATTTAACCATTGCCACTTTCGTTTAATTCCCAACAATTTTTTATTTTACCTAGTACAAATCACACCAGAGAAATGTTAGCCGCTATCTTGAACACACAGGATATTAATCAGCATTGTTTTAACTTATAACAGTCCTTTCTGATTCCGATTTAAAGGACAAAACATTTATATTTGGACAATTAGACTTTTTCTGGATAATTAGAGACATATATATGTATATGCCAGAAATCATTAAGCAAATATTATCGCTGTAGCGAATCAAGTAAACCATAGATTGATTGATTTGTGTTTACGTCGTGCTTAAGTGTATTTCGTTTATTTGACGGCGGTATATTCCAACCAAAACGGACACTAGCACAACCATAAAATGTGAAATTGGAAAGGTAATCTTCCTCCAGTGCTAGGAAAAACAGAATTGCTACTCTCCAAAGAAACTTTACCTAGACAGAGGGCAGAAAATAATGTAGACAATGTTCATGGTAAAAAAAAATCAATTTATCGACATATTTTAATGTTCGCAACATTCTGAATATATGTATTGTACCCTTTTGGCAGCTATACACAATGCTTCAATAGGTCTGCGTTGTAAATCCGCTGGGCAGTGGTAATTCATTCTTCAATTGTATTTTTTCAACAGTTGAATAAAGTGAAAAATCAATAAACGAAACAGTATATAGGCCTATTGATCAGCTTCTAACCAATGTATACAAGAGTTTTATTTATGTGCTATATACGTTCCAAAGTATATATATTAAAAATTTGAAGCACAATACTTAACACATACTCTATCCGTTTTAAAAGAACCTATCTAATACAAACTGATCTCATTTTCAATGAATGAATTTTTAATTGATTATAAGCAAAACAAAACTGATCGAAACAGGCTTTTCCGACGAGGAAGAAGCACAGAACAGTTCTCTGCGTACCTCCATCATTTTCACTTTCAGATTGTTTGATTGGGGTTTAAAGTCGTTCTCAAGGACATTTCACTTATATGGCGACTGATTGTCCACGTCAAACTGCTCCTTGTCTCATAACAGTGGAAAACCGGGAGGTAACCTCGTAAAAACTACCCCTGCGGTTGCCGGAGCCACATCATGTGACCCGACCATATACCTGATGGTCAACAGACGGACTCGATCCCGAGAAATAGAATTAGTAAGCGCACACGCTACCACTTAGCCACGCTCGCGGACCCGGCAAAAACTGAAGACAAGAGATGACAGATACAGGACAATCACAAAGACATTACAAACAAATCGGCATCATGTTGCCCTTTAGCTCTGAAAGTACCAGGGCAACAGGAAGAGGAAACATGCACAGCTCTGTTAATACTGTTAACCTTCACTTTCTAAAAAGACACAAAAATTATTCAATGCACAGCTCTGACTGAAGAATCCTAATGCCTGATGACCTCGCGAAATGACCGAGATGAATGCGCTTTCAATATCAATAATTCGTTGTTTAAAAATTTTAAAAGCGTATACATGCATACAGTTGGATTTCTGAGACGGAAATCTAATTACAAACTCTAAATTGTCATTTGTCAACAGATAAATGTTCAGCTCCCCACCGCCTTAACCATGAAATAAAGTTTGGTTGTGTGTTTGAATGGGGTTTAACGTCGTATACTCACTTATTTGAAGAAAGATTGTGCATTTCACGATATTCCTCCCCTAAATACGGTGGAAAGCCGAAAGGACATTTCGTAAAAACCACCCCCGCGATAGCCGGGGTCACATCGTCGGACTCACTCATATACCGTACGAGAGGTTGAAAAACGGACTCGAACCCGAGAGCGGTACATCGAAGTACGGTCAGTCGGCAGACACGCCAGCGACTAAACCTTGGTCGCGGATAATTCAAGCAACGCCACACCTGTATATATACGACACGTGCAGCTCTTAGTGTTATTGAATCCTCTCACATGCCTGTTCTATACATATAGATAGATATACACGTAACCTCAGTCAGTTTTCACCGTGTTATTTTTGCCTTCAAACCTCCCTTTGTGTCAACAGAATAAATTAAGGAGAACTGATGAAGACGAGACGTATGTATATAGATAGATATAAACTAAGACGCATACTAGGTACATGCGGTCCAATTATATACGGAAGTCTGTCGACAAGAGAAATGAAACACAAATGATATCAGCCTGTTAAGAGGCATTTAGATTCCTTTGTACGATCCAGTTTAGGGTCGTACTTAAGGGTATATCACTTGTATGACGACGGATTGTTCACTTCACATATGAAACTTAATTATGGTCGAAAACCGGGAGGAGACCCCCATGAAACCACAGCGATTGCCGGAGCCACATCGTGTGACTCACTCATATATGCCTACCTGCATGGGGTCCACGGACGGACTCGAACCAGTCAGTGGTACATCGAAGTATAGTCCCAGTATAAGCCGATACGCTAACCATTGAACCACGACTAAGGGACCATTTAGAATCTGTGATGTTGATAAGTAAAGAACCTAGGTATTCTGCATGGATTGATTGATTGGTGTTTTGCGCCTTGTTTAAAAGTATTTCACTTATATGACGGTGGTGTATTCCAACAATAATTGACACTAGCACAACCATGATGTGAAGTATTTTCCCAATGTTGGAAAGTTAATTATCCTCCAGTGCTAAGAAATGACAGCATTGCTACTCTTCAAACAAACAGCTCTTACCACGAGGGCGTTCTGCATTAAGCCTACAACTTCTCCTATAGTAAGATGCGACGTTTCGATTTCCACCTCGATATCATTTTCTCGAAATGGAGATCGACATGTCGTAACTTAATAAATGAGAAGATATAATCCAGAAAGTCTTTGCTTCTTAAATTATTTATATTTTGACACAATCACTTGATTGACGTAGGTTATTTCACTCATATGGTGGAGTGCCCAGAGTTAAAGGCTAAGAAATCACCATCCACGTTACTGGCAAGAGAATATGACCCGAGAGGATATTCACAAGGCGACATAGAACGACCACACAAACTTATTAAATATTACACCCATAAGACGACGCAGAAGCCGAATGAATGTTAGGAACCACTGACAACGGGCTAGCTGTGGGCCATCTAAAAAAGAACACAATTCGAAGGCGAAAACAAATGTGTCGAATTGTGAATAAACGAAAACGGTTACCTGTACGGTACTGACAAACTCCAAAGGGTAGCCTTTTTCCAAGATATGGCTCATCAATACATTTGAGTCAGAGTCTCCAATGGGAATTGGAAAATCTAACGTTAGACTATATGATTGGCTGTTGCTCATTTATATCACTCTGCCGATGATCTCGCGACGAGACCATCCTACTACTTATAGTCTATCGATGATGACAGACTTGTTTTCCGAAGTGGTTTAATGAAGGTAGGTCCCCATGGGCAAGATATTTATAATATTCTAGTTTATATATACACAGAAAAACTATCGCCGCTCTCCGATCTGTCTGACCAATTTCCGATAAAAGATGTCAATGGAGTGGAAATAAATTCCGGGGATACAAAATAAATGAAACCCAGACAATTAATGTTCCCGAAGAGCCGCCGTTTCCATGGCAAGCGGGGTTTTTTTTGCAGGGGAGGGGGTTCAAAAATAATATTTTTAATACTGAAATACTCCACCCTCTTCCCACTCAACAAAAAACTATAGCAAAAAAAACCAGAAAAAAGGTGGATGGGGAGGGGAGTGGGGGTGGTTGGGCATGGAAAAACAACAACAACAAAAAAACAGAGTAACTGACAAAAAAAGGCGTAATTTTTGCCAAACACTAGTAACTGGCTGAGCAGTGTTCTGTCATTTCTAGCCGTACAGTTTGCAAGGAGAATTTCCAGTTGTATTAGTGATTAGCATATTCTCCTCAAAGCTTAACAGGTATATGTACACCACAGCTGTTGGTGATAATTCTAACCAGAGAAAGTCTTCATCTATAGTGCCGACTTTCTGGCACGAGTGTTTGCAATACACCAGTAACACCATACTGGCGGAAGTGCAGCATCTAATAATTTCCCCAATCACTATAAGCATAGAGTTCTTTTGTAGCCTATTCCAAGGTCAGGTTGTATTCGTTACCATGGTTACTAGCTCGTTTTATATACACGTATATATATAAGCATTTCACATATAAAGCAACTGTAAACTTCCGGTATTCGCTGGACACATCGATTTGTTTGTTTGTTTGTTTGATTAGGGTTTAAAGCGGAAATTAAGGTTATTTCACTCATATGACGGCGTGACACGTCTTATGGGGGAGATCACACTATACGCCACTGGCAACAAACTAAGACAACATCAGACCATCACAAGACAAAGCAAAGACAAGACAAGACAAAACAGATCAGTTTATTGTTGCCACTAAGCTTCGAGAACAAAGGGAAGCTCCAATTCAGCCAATCAATACACGAGCTGATGCTGACCCCATGGCACCAGAGCCAATCAATACACGAGCTGCTGCTGTCGCCATGGCACCAGAAAATACATAAATATATTAAATAGCAATAAAAAGCATACGATAGCAATGAATGCATGCTACGTCCAAGCTAGCACAATATATCATATCAATATATCAATCTGTCCCATTAGGCCTCGTTTAGGTCAACATATGTTGGAGGTTGAAAATCGATACCGGGTAAATCCTGTCCGTGAACAATATATAAAGCTGACATTTATTTCCCATTTTTTTTTTTTGTTTTACACAATTAAAGATACCATAAATACTATTTCGGCTTCCTCCAACGTTTATTCTTCGTGACTTAAAAATGGCGTCTATGTTGAACCATTTGCAATATCGAAGAAAATTTGATGGTGGGTGAAATATCAATTTTGATATTTTTGTGTAAAATGTTTTAAAAAAATAAATAAATGAAGCTATGTGTTGTAGGCTGCTAGTACAAACTGTCTGGAACTTTCGACAAATACCGTTATATTATGAAACAATATGGTTTTTGTTTGTTTGTTTGATTGGGGTTTAACGCCATACTCAAGGATATTTCACTTATAAGACGACGGATTGTCCATTTCATACTGTGCCTGACATAATTATGGCGGAAATCTGGAAGCAAACCTCGTTAAATCCACCCCCGCGAATGCCTGAGTCACATCGTGTGATACACTCACATACCGGAGATCGACAAACGGGCTCGAACCAGTGAGCGATAAATAGTTAAAGGATCAGTAGGCTGCCATGCTAACCACTGAAACAAGGCCGGGTGCGAAGCACTATATAACATAATAATTGGGTTTCGAAACTAATCGGTAATTTTAGCATTTGTAAAATCCAGCTTTACGGACTATACATCAATAGACGATCGTAACATACAAAACAAGACCACAACAACAGCTCGGCTCTGTGTTGCCCCTCGGCTCGGAGAGCACCAGGGCAACATAAACCTCTCTATAAACCAGCCGCCATACAGTTTGTTACCTATACACATGCATACATTTTTAATGGCTGTCGCTAGAAGCAAGTTTGACCTTACCTGTGTACACATCTTCCTGTATTTGATTTGCTAGCTAAAAGGATATGAGAGGGAAATTCGTTAATAAATTACCAATTAATTATTTCTAATTATAGATGAACGCAAACACAATTGACCGTGTGTTTGGTGGACCGGCGTAAGATATATATTGACATGGACTGTATGTACATCTCTAATCACTACCAGTCTTAGCTACCGGATACATTTTATCCGAATATCTCTTCAGTTTTTCGTCTGTAAAGCATGAATTTCGACAATAATCCCGTCTCTTTCTAGGGAAACTTCGTTTTACTAAAACTAAACCGTGTTTTTTCCCATTGTTGACCACACTCAATGGTATTTCTCTTAGGCCTTTATATAACAACGATGGACGTTAACAGCGACGCATAAACAAGGATACAAAATATGAATTGCTTGCTTGTTGGAAAATTAATGTTCCCGCTAAAATTAATGTTAATATTCATGATTATTATATTCCTGAGACAAGTCAAATTGGTTTGGTTGTGGGGGTTAAACACTACACTTATAACCCCTTGGGCTCAAAATGAACCAAATTTTTTTATCGCTTAGATTAAAAGTTAGGTATTCAAACTATATGTTGGTGAAAAAAATAATTCGAAATTCTAATTACAAACA
>JAQQZZ010126261.1:0-14138 GCA_030265115.1 Mopalia vespertina
TTTATGGTACACCGTCCTTAATGGGTACAAAATGGAATTTAATCATTATTTAAAACAACTTTTCTTGTATGTTCAACCTATCGACATCCAAACGAGTGTGAAGTTTCTTTCTTGACTGAGTTTATTTCACTACACAAATTATTTGACAGCATTAAGTTAGTTTACAGCTCCCTCATGAAGATCTCTTTAGAACTACGGATTTGTTGCGCACAGATTTGTGACTGTATATTTTATGTCGGTTGTTCCTGTGATTAAAATTCCGGGATTAAAAAAGGTTCATTCTTATGTCAAAAACACAAAATGACGGTCCCGACAAAATCAATGTCAGGGAAATATTATTGTATATAAATATGGATTAGTTGCGCAGAGATTTGGACTGTATATTCTATTTACATTTGTTCCTGCATGTGATAAAAACCCGCAATAGAAGCGTGTTCCTTCTTATGTCAAAAACACAAAATAACTGTTACAACAAAATTAATGTCAGAGAAATATTGTGACATGTAGATTGTGGAATAATGTTTGTAATCCACAAATCGCTGTTTAATAAATCCTAATCTTTCCACAGCACCTGCAATCAGAGATGACCACGGTAGCTCCTAATATTCAAAAAAGGCAAATAGTCGGCAACATTCATGAGGTTTTACATCACGTGGGTGAACACGTGCACCAGAATGCCGACCGGTATTCGTCAAGTGTCAAAGATTTTTATCTCCAGCTAAAACATGCGGCCGAAAATAAAATTTTGAAGGAATTCATCCACAAAGTGGGAAAGAACAGACTATATTCGTTCCTCAACGGTATGTTATACATTCTTATCTCTCATTTCCACTTTTTACACAGTCCTTTCGACCGGTGCTTATAAAGGTACAATATTTGGCTTGCGGATATCCCTGTTAACAGGACTGTGAGGGGAAGTCATCACTGTGATAAACAATCCCGCATACTTACGGCGTAAGCGGGCGACAAGTTCCGTACAGTTAAATCATTAAAATAAGGCCAAATCCAATGATAATGTCCCATTTTCCCCCATAGTCTACTTTACTGGCTTCCTCCGGCAAGTAAGCGCGATGTACGCCACTTTTTATCTGCTCCGGTCTGTCTATCTGCTCGAAATCGTTCAGGAATTAATACTACAAAAGGAATGATTTGGACGTAAACTACTTCTCATCCTCCAAAACAAGAGAATGCTTTCATAACCATTCACATAGGTTGTAAGCCTGAAAGGGATCACCGCGCAGTTCATAGAGATTGGTGTCTTTAAAATGTGATTTACAACTGTTGTCAGTAATTTAGTAAAGACAAAATGGTTGTTCATTTAAAAAAAAAGGTTTTAAATAATTATACTTCATTTAATAAAAATCAAAATTATACGTCTCACAAAATAATTTCCAATATTGCCCAGAAATTGGATTTTTACCCAAATAAAGAAGAATTTCACAAGTTATCTGCTCATTAAGCCAGACAGATGGTCAAGTGTCGATCGAACATTAATCAATGAGACACTTGCATATATCTTCCACTGTCAGGAGGCACTTTCTACATATACCCCTCCTTCAGTAAGATATACCAATGTAGTTGAGTGCTGTTGTAAGGAAGGATTGTCTGTTTGTAAGAACTTACTCAGGGCCTATCTGTTGGGAATGCCTCTATTTAACAATGCTCACATATTCGATTGACGTGTTGATTCCTTAAGACCTGGTACTTTGGATACAAAAGGCCTATTGTCAGTATCTGACTTAGTCGATGACCAAACTAGGGTGGAAGGGATTTGGTACAGTACTATCCACATCACGCCTAGCTGGGAAGCGCTTTTTAAATCCTTTCACAACACCCCTGGCATGGGCAGCAATTTGTTGCTTATATTTTCTGTTTAACTTGAGGGACTTGTGCATTTGCTAGATTGGTTTCCGTTGTTTGGCGAAGGGATTCTTAAGTAGCATCGGATCTTTGAGCCGTAGTCATGTTGGCTGTTGGGACATTTTGGCGCCATCGTAGCTTTTACATCGCCACGAAAACGCATGTGATATATCAATTGACTGCTTTCGATCGGCATTGCCCTCGTTAAGTTGTCAGTATGAGAAGTCCAAACTTAATGATAAAGCGACTGAGTTCATTACGACCTACTGCTGCATTGGTAGGGCCTACTCTACCCAAAGACTACAGTTTAGTCTGGCCGTCTATGTGCCCGCAACTTGTATATATTAATTATGTGTCCAATATTGATTTTAATTGTGTGTAAGGAATGTAATTATCATGTCCTGTTGTTTTAAATACGTTTTTACAACTGTCTATTCAATGTATATATGATGAGTAGGTCTTAGTTACTTAGTTTGTTGTTAATAAGATAATAAGTCTATCGAATGTATATATGATGAGTAGGTCTTAGTTACTTAGTTAGTTGTTAATAAGCTTATTTCCGTCCTTATTGGGTATTTAACTTCTTATTAAGCTAGATATTGTTTTGTTTTTTTGTTTTTTTCTTAAGCACTTCCTGATAAATACGCATCAGCATTGGAGCAAAGAATTTTGAAGGTAATGATGGTTGCAGCTGTATTTAAGAACCAATATGCGTGACGACCTTTTGAACGGTGCTCTCTACGTGCTGTACGGCAAAACCTTGTGTTTTTTGGCACTTATCTCCGGGAAAACCAGGACATAGATAGAGCAACAACCTGTACAGTCTACTTGTATCTTATAACAAATGTCTTTCAATTTTTAGTTATATTCGAAAGTAATTAATTTTTTCTCGAAAAATTCCTGACATTTTTATTTATTTATTCTGACAGAATTTTTAATTTATAAATAATACCGACTTCTAATAATGATACAACTGCATATTTCATGTTAGCAATGTGTGTTTTTATGCATTTATTTATCTTTCTCAGGAACTGGAAGAAGAGGATAGAGTGGTAAGCTGTTTTGCTATCTTTCTTAGTACTTTTTTGCAGATAATGGAATAGTTTATACGTTATTCGAGCAAAAATGGGCATGCGTACGGACAAACTGATTCTATTTAATTCGTGTTCGCGACTACTAAACCGTGGGAACGCATTACTCAAATTGTGGGCAAGAGATACAGTAGTCATATTTTTCGCCATGATCTTTAAATTGCTCCGTATTTGATAAAAAAAAATATATGCGTATTACGTGCATAATAACGTGCTCAAGAGTTTTAAACGTTGTACGACACGAAAAACACTCCTAGAAATGAAATATTGTAACGAAGGTGTAATCTAGGAAGATCTCAATGAGCTCCTACAAGCTGTATGTATAAGCGTTGAATATTCTGTTCTTCTTTTTTATTGTTAACACAGTTGCTATACAATGCCATATTATTTCGTGTCTGTCAGAATTTCAGGATATGACTTTACGATAACAGAGTGACAGGCAGTCACTTTGTTGAGGATTGCTAGTTTGAAGGAAAATTTTTAAGGAAAATATAGCTTTAAAATTGTAACCGTTGCAAAAAGTAATATTTTAAGCTATAGGAAAAGGAAATTCATATGGTTTTATTAAGGTTTACCTGTCAATTTGCAATATTCCCTATACAGCCCATGTTAAAAATCGTGAATTGGCCCTCTTTCGCTGTAAACCGAAAACGTGACTTCACAAAGGGACGTCACTCTGTTGTCGTAAAAACAAAACCGAAAAACACCGTAATGGGGGCGATCTTGTAGCCGTAGTGTCGCCGGCACTCTGGATAAGGACAGAAGCGTAGGTCTATGTTCAGAGCGTTTTCGCTATCTCATTAACACTGGATGAACATTTTGTTTCCAACTACCCGATAATCTTAACATTGTATGTTTGTGTGAGTGTGGCTATTCACTGCTACAATACACCACCGTCATAACAGGCAATCAATACATTTATAAATGATTTTAGTTTTTAAACCGAGAACCCCGGATTATAATTCGTTATAATTCTAAATAGTGTTCATTTATTTGAGAACTATATGTGCTTCTGTTAACTTTGTTTTAGATCCCTACACTTACAAAACGACAGGGCCATGGTCACGGACACGGTAACATCCATGAGACTGTACACCACTTGGGAGAACACCTGACGGAAAACCACGGCCATTACGCCATTAGTGTCCACGAGTTCTACAAAGAGCTCAAACATGCCACAGACCATCAACAACTGAAGGAATTTATTGAAAGAGTGGGAACCGAGGCGCTGTATGCCTTCCTTAATGGTAAGTGGTACCACACGGAAACCACAAGGGGAAACCAGACATGTCACTTTTAATCAATGTCAGGGTTATTGCACCAGCCAATAGTTGGCAAATGAAGGTTTCCTCTCATAATATTACTTAACCGAAAAACAAGGGGTTTCACATTTTTTTTGTGGTATAGAATTTACCTGTGCAATGGAAAAAACAGAGTTGTCAGCACTTTACTCATGGTTATCTCCCTCTCGTCTAATCAAAAGCTAAGCTTGCGTCATGTTATACATTTGCTAGTAGAGAATGGCGGATCAAGGAGAAAGTCGTCCTGACGTGACTGACAAGCCGAAAAAAAGGCAATATAATGAGAGAAAGTGAGAGATAAATTAAAAGATGTCAACTTACAACATAGTAAACTTTGTTTTTTACTTTCTCCAAAAGTGACTTACCCTGACATCTCTGGTTCTCTCTTGTGTTCTTCATATGCTTTACGAGAACACAATAAACTGTCTCCACGACATTCGTACAGATGACCAAAAAACACCTAATTTTGACTTATTGTAACAGCTAACTTTTCGTAATATGGTACAGACCACCAGCTGTGCATGCGTTTATAGTTAACAGTCAGAGGTTGTTTGAAGAACCAAATCTCTCTTTATGTAGAAAATTATGCATATTGAAAAACTTATACGTTCATATTAGTCATTAAATCAGTGAGTTTTGCCCGTAATTTACAGAGACTATGCTTTATGGCCAAGCTGGTTGTACGACGGCGAAGGTTATTAACCCTCTCAGTGGGGTCTTGGGTCCGCCTTTATAGATGTGCTCCTACATTTCCGTATGTCAACTAGATCCAGGTACCGTCATTATATATACGCAATACTGACGGTACAGCTTCATCAAAAAACGTCCTGTGGATTGAAAATTTTATCCAAACTACACAGAAGCAAATCTGTTCAAACGGAATCAATGTGAAAAACGTCTTTCAATATACGTGAAGCTTTCATCTTATAGCTCTTTGCCTGCACTCATCAATTTACGTCAGCATATACAGTCCAAAACTATCTCTAGCAACCAGTCATCGAAAGTTTTCCATCAATCTTGTTACCAAATTCCCATGCACTTTTGTTGGTTCACGACCATCTGGCATAAGGTAAAGTCGTTGATGCATTTCAGCATTCTGTAACCATCAAGTACATGTTTTCAACAAAGAATGCAACTTTGAGATAAACCTGCACCATCGCGCTCGTTTCAGGAAGGCACGTTGTGGGGTTTTTTATAAGGAACAGTTGCGTAAAAAACATCTTCATAAACAATATGTAGATTCGTAATGTTGATAGATATAAAATAGAACAAGTTTTTTTTATTAAATTATGATTGACTTTGTAATTAAGGTACAAACCAATTACATACATTTTCGTTATACATAGTCCCTGTGTATTTTATACAGCTGAAAATTGCCGAACAGCTACCATGCTATTCACGATAGTCTACAGAATTTCACTATAAAGCATGTATCGATTCCACTCCAACATTAATACCGGCAAAGCAGTACCGTGAGAGCCGTGTGCAACACTATTCAAACCAAACCGTAGCATTAGTATAAGTATCCACAATTTATTGGATGAAACGAAATGGGATTCCTCTCAGCGCATTTCAGTTTTCTTAAGAAGAAGGCCTGTCTTTATATACTGACTATAAAGAAACACCACGTACTGTGCCAACCACACAAACATATTTTTTTAAGCCAGATATATGTTGATGGTCTAAATTTAAACATTTCCATAAAGATAAAATGGTTCGAACGTTAGTCGGATTGTAGATCCAGAAGAGAAAAATAAGCCATATACTATCTGAGATAATACCATTAGTGTATTTTTTCTCTTGTTCCTAATTTCCACATTCAATTTCCTTCTTGTTTTCTGTTCCAGCTTTGCCTTCAGAGTACGCCAAGAACTTAGAGACACATATACTTCAGGTAAGTAAATATATCTCTAGTTTAAACTTAAATAATGTGTGCGGGTGTTTACCGTCCTACTGAAGGCGATTTCGCTTACAATACATCTTTGCAGCGCTGAAAGGCTCATTTTCCCCCGCGATATCCAATCAGCGGGAGACTTTCAGGGCCTGTTAGTCACGCAGTGTGATCTGCGGTATTTCACGTAATTCTCTCCACTTCCGGGTACGTCCTATATTCTTTCTAGTTCCAACTTGAATGGAAAATTAAAAAGATGTCAATTCCCCTTTCCAGTCCAAACACTGCATCCATCAGCAATACGTAATACGGCTCGGAAAGATCGGTATTCAAAACATGGAGACAGAGTTTGAACGAAGTAACCGGAAGTCAAGTAGAGGAGAATGATATTTTTTATTATATATATACTGAATTTATTACAATGCGGTTTCGGTTGATCCTGAGACCAATGAACGCGGTTGGCCTTTGGAATAGTCGGCTACAGCTTTAACAGATGCCCCATGGTTTTCAAGAGTCTTCAAGATGGTCATAACCTTTTTCCAAAGAACCAATATATCGTCTTGGAACGCAAGGCCTGTGCTTCAGACTAAGTATCAAAGAACCAGGGTCATAACACCAGCACAGATAGCAGGGGCATTATATTGACCGAATGTCGTTCTTTTGAATCCGAAAAGCCCATGCTTTGTAAATTGTCTGTAAACTAAACACCACCTGACCCCATCGTCTCTCTTATATATCAGGACTGTTGGTGACGCCAAATCAGATGTTGATGGTTGGACGGCGTCATTTTTTAGCACCTTTTTAAGATGAGCCTCTTTTTGTGTGCAAAACACAAATGTGTTCTTCGTAATTTCTGTTCACAGAGGTTTACACCTCGTGTGTCTGTGCACGGCTCTATTCACAAGATATTGCCCCAATCTACATCATGCGAAAGCATCGTCAAATTCGCACAACAGCCCATCACGACTTTGTGCTTCGAAGATGCCAATTGTAAAATTGTTCTGGGACGCAAGTTATAAAGATTGTTGGGAGGTTTTTTATATATGAATTCATGTATTTTTCGCTTAGTGGCACACATGTTACTTGCAATGTGGTAATATTTCTGTTTCTGCTGCAATAGTTGCCATGACTTGGTGTTATTTGTGAAGCAGACAACTGATTCAAAACCACCCTGATGAAGAGTCCATTGAATCAAAACCGTCAGATTTCCATTTAGTTGGAGTATATATTTTGACAGATCCGAATCCATTGAGCAGGTATGTCGTTTCACACAGTTTGGTGGAATAACAAATATTTGCCTCAATGGATACCCAAGCTATCGTTAGGGGCTGACCTACCTAACCAAGTAACTTTAAAAAAGTTTTTTTTCCAAAAGTTTAGTAACAGCATTGTGGAGGTGAAATGTGGCTCTATTGAGGTGTAAGAAATCTACTGCAAACAGCATGTTGTCCTCTACAGAGGTCTTTCTTCCCAGTGTCATGTCATCGGGAGAGTTAATGGCAGCAGACATCGTTATCGGGTACCTCATAGCTGGATAAAGTTGATCAGATATAATTGACATTTCAGCTGTTGTATCAACAACTGTTTGGGTTGTTAAACCTTGAATTTGAAAAGAAACAGGAAACATTAATCCAAAAGCGTAGATGGTGATGCCATACCCGTTCAAACACACGTCTACAATATCTCTTAACGAATGACATGCATTCTGTTCATTATAATGTGTCAACATATCATGCCTTGATGGATAGATTGTTTATTTGGCAGAAGCTGAATGGGGAGTACTTACCCTGGTCTCGACATTTTGTAGATGTTCGTTAGGGCTTTGGATGTGTCTTTGGTTCTAAATAACACATATTCGCTCAATCCCTTCTTGTTAATGGTCAACCAGAACCTGCATGCTGGTTTGTTGCGTACGGAGCTAATACGCCAGTCATTCTCCACATGCCAAAAGCCACTATAACCTGGGCATTATTGTTTTGTAAGGAGCCAGATGATAATGGGGATATACCTCTCCTTTCTTTTGATAATGCATCTGTAGTCTGTTTCAATTCTGATAACAAAAACTGAAATCCACCGTTTAGGTGTTCTATGTGGCCTTCCTATTTAGCTTTGAAGGCTCAGATAAATTTGTTATTTGAGTCAATCTCTCGACACTAACGTTTGGTTAAATACGCTCGATCCGCTAACCACAAAAGCTGCAAAAGGTTTATTTTTCCAGTCCTAAAAAGGAAGACCGCATGTCTACGCTCGTAACGTATTGCCTATTACCAAAGTGATTTTGAGTGTTCAGCAAGGACGTGTCCGTCCTGCCAAAGTGATGTCATCGCTGGAATCGCTATACCAACGAAACTTCACTCGACGCCAAGGAAGTTTCAAAATACCAAAAGTATTTTATTTCTCATCTCATTGTTCCAAGGGTCTGGCAAACGTGAAACAACCTGCTTTCTGGAATTTTATAATTGAAGTCATAGGTTTTTATTTATTACTAGACAACGTTCTCACCGATCGATGCGATTTATTTGCTTCATAATGTAGAAAAACTAATTTGGAATCAATTTTTAAAAATTCGGTTGGTGGCCTTGGTTCTGTTGTCAGCATGTCTGACTATTGGTCCAACTGCCATAATCTAGTCCAAGTGTCGACTTCACTCAGGTAGGTCCATATTTGAGTGTGTCACACGAGGAGGCACTGGAAATCTCTGAAGTGTTTCTTACGAGTTTTTTTACCGTTTTTTTTTAAAGGCAATGGGACAAATGGACAATCCATTGTCTAATTAGTAAAACTTCGGCGTTAAAGTCCAAACAAACAAGTCGATAAACCAATCGTGGGTCGTCACAGCTTGATTCGTATTGGGACTATTATAGTGAGGATACGGGCAATTCCTAGTCTTTCCCTGGCAGGACAATTTTAAGAACTTGTCAAGCGAGTTTACCTTCCTTTTTTTCCCTCAGGTTTGTGTAAATCTTACGCCTCCAAATAACTGGAATTCACGAATTTCACAGACTTGTAATCGAATAGTGCCCACAAAATGTTGAATCAAGGGCCAGTTTTTAGAGCGAAAACAAACAACTAGGTTCTCAGGAACTACTTTAAAATGTATGTTGGCAATCTGACATATTGTTCTGGGATTGTTCAAATTAAGGATTTTATATGACATGGTACAGTGTGTTGATTTGTTGTCGTATAATCTGCATGGATACTCTTTTCTTAAGATAGAAATTGAGATTTGAGGGCCGCATCTTTTTTAAGATGACTTGCTTTTTCACACTTTTAATATGACATGTTTTTCACACCCTTACTGATATTTCCGGACGGCATTTCTCTATTAATAATATATCACTAACCTTTGAATGACACGAACTTAAGCCTATTTCTTAATAGAAATATATTTAATATTTATTTATGTTATTATTTTTCTTTACAAGGAGCTAGAGAAAGAAGATCATGTGGTAAGTAAAATTTATTTGGTTAACATGAATATTGATTAAAACAAAGTTGCTTCAGAGTCCATACGCGTTACTGCCATGAAAATATCAGAAACATCATATTTGGCAAGAGTGTTTTCCAAAGGTAGCTTTGTTAATATGTTAACTCTTTTGTACCTTTTTGGAAGATACAAGTTTATATTGGTATGTGAATTTTTTTTTCAAATATGTAAAATAAATATTGATTTCACATATTTGAAAGGGTTTGCAAACTCTCGAATGTTATAATGAATTGTAGGCCTACAGATGTAACATAAATAACATTTTTACCTAAAGGAAAATGTTTTAACATATGTAAAGAGCATTATACGTAAGTAAAATAACATCAAATGGAATTCAACATATGTAGAATAATGGTAAATTTGATTTTAAAGCGCTTGACATAGATGACATCATCAAAATTCTGGGTTGCCTTAATTTATTTGAGAACTATAAGCTTCTGTTTAACTTTTTTAGATCCCTTCACTTACAAAACGACAGGGTCATGGCCACGGACACGGTAACATCCATGAGACTGTACACCACGTCGGAGAACACCTGACGGAAAACCACGGCCATTACGCCATTAGTGTCCACGAGTTCTACAAAGAGCTCAAACATGCCACAGACCATCAACAACTGAAGGCCTTTATTGAAAGAGTAGGAACCGAGGCGCTGTATGCCTTCCTTAATGGTAAGTGGTACCACATGAAGACCACAAGGAACCAGAGATGTCACTTTTAATCAATTTCAGGGTTATTGCACCAGCCAATAGTTGGCAAAAGAAGGTTTCCTTTCATAACTTTACTTAACCGAAAAACCAGGGGTTTCACATATTTCTTATGGTATAAAGTTTAGCTGTGCAATGGAAAAAACCAGAGTTGTCAGCACTTTAAACATGGTTATCTCTCTCTCGTCTAATCAAAGGCTAAGCTCGGGTCATATGATACAGTTCCTAGTAGAGAATGACGGATCAAGGAGACAGTCGTCCTGACGTGACTGACAAGCCGAAAAAAAGGCAATATAATGAGAGAAAGTGAGAGATAAATTAAAAGATGGAGCTATCCGACCATACAATCGATGGTCCTCCTTGCAAATGTAATCGTCTGAAATGCTATGACAATAATGCATTACGATTATGAAACAAGGGAATAACCAGTGATGTCAACTTGCAACATAGTTTCTATATTTGCTCTGAAATTAAATACCACAGAGGCTTGGCAAATGCTACATGCCTATTTTGAAAGGCCAATGATCATTCTTCCTTGTACCGGGAAAGAAACCTATATGACAGTTATTAAACAGTCCACCAAAGTCTTGAAACTTTGTTTTTCACTTTCTCCAAAAGTGACTTATCCTGACATCTCTGGTTCTCCCCTTGTGGTCTTCATATGCTTTACGAGAACACAATAAACTGTCTCCGCGACATGCGTACACATGACTATAAACACCATCATTTGGAATTATTCTAACCCCTAAATTTTTGTAATATGGTACAGAGCGCCAGCTGCTCATGAGTTTATAGTTAACAGCCAGAGGTTGGTTGAGAACCAAATCTTTCTGTGTAGGAAATTAACTTATACGTTCATATTAGTCATTAAATCAGTGAATTTTGCCCATAATTTATAGTGACTATGCTTTATGGCCAAGCTGGTTGTAGGACAGCGAAGGTTATTTATCCTCTCACCGGGTTCTTGAGTCCGCCTTTATAGATGTATATATTTCCGTATGTTGACTAGATCCAGGAACCGTCATTATATACGCAATACTGACGGTACAGCGTCATCAAAAAGCGTCTTGTGGATTGAAAATTGTATCCAAACTACACAGGAAGTAAATCTTTTCAAACGGAATCAGTGTGAAAATCGTCTGTCGGTATATGTAAAGATTTCATTTTATAGCTCTTTACCTGCACTCATCAATTTACGTCTGCATATATAGTCCAAAACTATCCCAAGCAGCCAGCCATCGATAGTTTTCCTTCAATCTTGTTACCAAATTCCCATGCACCTTTGTTGGTTCACAACCATCTGACATCTGTCAGAATCTGTTTCGCCGACAAAGGACCATGGAAATCGGGTGCACATAAAGTATCAAATTACAACGGAAACGGCTATCACTACTGACCTAATGTCGACAAGATACTTCCGTGACTAAAAGGAGTCGGACAGTTTCGTCCAATATTAATAATGTCATCGCTATAATTTTAGTGCGGCATGCAGCACTATCGAACCAAACCGCGACATTTCAGCAGAATTTATTTGATAAAAAAATATAGATTCCTGTCAACTAATTGATTTTATTTTGTTTTATTTTAGAAGAAATCGTCACTGTCTCAACAACACATACAAATTTTGCCACGCGACTTTTAAGTTGATGGTTGAGATGCTGAGTTATTTTATCTTGTTCCAAAATGTAGTCATATATATCCAGACTGTAGCTCTGTTGTTAGTATTGAGGTTGTCATTTTGTACCAATATGTAGCCCTATCGCTTTCTATTCGTTTCATCACCTGTAAAACTTTTCCGACTGCTTTCTACAAATATAGGGGGACAGGAGCGTCAGTTGTCGTCTCTATAGTTACAATGATCATTTCTCCGTCATTAATACAATGCAGTATTTTTTTTACCGCGTAATAGTTTTGTCTTATCTTTGCAAGAATGACATCCGAGGCCCTGGTCCATCTCCTAAGCGCCACGTTTTACCTGTTTTTTAACCTACTTGAATTTCGGGACGTCACATGCTTTATGGATACAAACCCATACAAGACCGAGTTGTCACTTGTCAAGCGAATAGACCAGGAGTTGATATAGTTTGTCTGCATCGTTGATGCCTCTCAGCATTTTGTAACACTCAAATACATCTTTTCAACAAAGAATGCAATTTTGAGATAAACATGCACCATAACGCTCTTTTCGGGAAGTTACCAACTTCTCGAGACAAGATATGTCCTGACGTGAAACTCTATTCCACACCTTGTCACACTTGGACCATATTTGTAGTCAAACAAGGAGGACTTATCCCTCATAGTTCGAGTAATCGGCAATGCGCAGCAGCCTGTTACCATATTGCCTTATATTACTCTGCAATAGATCCGAACATTGAAATACATTAAAATCCCATTACAAACAAAGTAAGGAAAAATGTCATCATGCCGCTGTAACAGAAAACCAAGAATACGCATAATTAGGACCAGTCATCGAAAAGAATGTTGTCTTTCTCTGCTGTTTACCATGATATTTCTGCAGAGGCTGAGAGGCGTTACATTGTTTGAAAAGTGGCTGATGTATTTGATTGGCTTAAAGATATAAAATCGAACAAGTTTTTGATTGAATTATGATTCAATTTGTAATTAACGTACAAACCAATTACATAGATTTTCGTTATACATAGTCCCTGTGTATTTTGTACAGCTGCAAATTGCCGGACAGCTACCGTGCAATTCACGATAATCTACCAAATTTCACTTCAAAGCATGTATCGATTTCACTCCAGCATTAATACCGGTAACGCAGTACCGTGAGAGCCGTGTGCAGCACTATTCAAACCAAACCGTAACATTAGTATTAGCATCCACAATTTATTGGAAGAGACGAAATGGGGATTCCTGTCAGCGCATTTCAGTTTTCTTAAGAAGGGGGCCTGTCTTTATATACTGACTATAAAGAAACATCACTGTGCCAACCACACAAACATATTTTTTGAAGCGAGATAAATGTTGCTGGTCGAAATTTAAACATTTCTATAAAGATAGAATGGTTCGAACGTTAGTCGGATTTTAGACCCAGGAGAGAAAAATAAGCCATAAACTAGCTGAGATTATACCATTAAGTGTATTTTTTTTCTATCGTTCCTAATTTCCACATTCAATTTCCTTCTTGTTTTCTGTTCCAGCTTTGCCTTCAGAATACGCCAAGAACTTAGAGACACATATACTTCAGGTAAGTAAATATATCTATACTCCAACAATCATTTGAGCTCCATTAAGACCAACCTCATATCCCCAATAGCTGAATATTTAGCTCTCCCTGATCATTCGGTTAAAGATCATTTCAAACTCTTCAAACTTTGTATCCACTGGATTTCAATTGGGAACCAGGTAAAGGGTCTAAAAAAGAAATAGTTCCATTTGTTTTCCAATGTGACCAGCCAAGCACCCAGTTTGCTAGTCTCCTTTTACAGGAATATCAGAATCTTGTTCCTAAAATGTCTTCTCCTCTCCCACAAAGACCCATTATATCATACAAGAGAAACGAAAATCTAAAGGACCTACTGGTTAAGGCGAAACTTCCCTCTGTATCAGACAGTTGTAACACTCATTCTCTTTACATACATATTCATTGGTTATCTCTGTATCTTAATTTGTAAACTGATGTATTCATAACCCATGCCGAATATCTTGTTAGCTACATTTTTAACAATATTTTATACAACATATTCATGGTCATTACCTCCTCGAGATGTCTATAGGTTACCCATAACACAACTCGAGATTAAGGTTTATTAAGAAACTTCTCTCTGGGAGTTATCT
>JAQQZZ010126272.1:0-10562 GCA_030265115.1 Mopalia vespertina
TCTCTTCTCATCTGAGAATATCACAACCAAATGAAGATAAAGCTATCCATAAATATCTTCTCTTCTCATCTGAGAATATCACAACCAAATGAAGATACAGCTATCCATAAATATCTTCTCTTCTCATCTGAGAATATCACAACCAAATGAAGATAAAGCTATCCATAAATATCTTCTCTTCTCATCTGAGAATTTATCACAACCAAATGAAGATACAGCTATCCATAAACACCACCTGAAAAAAATGTAAAATTTCTCGCGACCACTAAGTTTCAGGTTAAAAATTTCTCACCAGATTTTATACGGCAAATACGGTTAAAAAAAAATCTTAAACACAATGTACTATAGGTTTAACTTTTATGCGATAAATTCAACTTTTTATGGGTTGACATCGATATTGGAGTGGGTTTTATAAAAAAAAAACAATACATTTTTTTTTTCTTCAAATTTCTCACTAGACGTAAGATTTCACGCGACCCTGGGTCGCATGATTTTCCAGGGGTGGGTGTGAATATGATCAGTTATTCTTATTTAACATTGAAAAAGTCACTCAAGTTTTATCGGTTATTGTCAGATTTTGATAAGATATGACTGATCAATGGCCAATATTCCCAGCCCTGTTTAGGCTACACTGTTAAGTTATAAGCTTACAGCATGACACTGACTCTTAGTCAATATGCTTACAAACAGCACTTAGTCATATGGCAGTTGTTTTTAACTAAAAATAATAACATCTTTTGCTCGGATCACATGATCAAGTCAGCATCTTGAGGACACTTCACACTCACGCCAAGGTCAAATTAACCGAATAAAACCGGTTTAGCTTATTGTTATGACATCACAGTAGCAACAGGAGTTCTCATTTTACCTCAAGCTACATTTTTAAGTATATGTTATTGTATAAGTTCTAATTAATCTAAGCTTATTTGATCTGTTCTGTAAATTTTCTATTTGATTTTATTTTCCTATAAAATGTCTTCTGTTTATTATCTCAATGAAAACAGACAAACAACTTACAACATCAATATTAACAGGCCTGTGCTGTAATCTTTTGTGAGATAACCTTATTTTTCATTTGCAGGTGTTTTGCTGAATTTTCAAATACATAAATGTGCCTTTATGAAACATAAAGCAAAATTGCTCTATAATATAAACTTGAAACTTTATTGATGATTGGATCGACACATTTGGAAAACGTACAAAATGGTCCTCCTTAAGTAAGTTTGCATAAACTATGGGGAGACCCTGTTCTGTCCATTCTCCCCAACAGCACCGGCCTAATTAATCATGTTTTGTGGTTTTTATGAATTTGGCAACCGTTTTGAATTTGATTGGTTTTCAACAAGGACAAATTTAGAACTACATGTATATTAAGAGGTCGACTGGATATAAAGAATTTTCTAATAAAACTGTAGTACATGCAATATGTAACTTGCGATTTAGTCAATAATGGGTTAATTGTCAAGGAAGCAGGAAATATAAGATTTGACCAAGATTTAAAAAATACCAGGCCTCTAGTTTTAATTGCACGGCAGTATGTTTCAAACATACCATGCAGACATAAATTAGACCTGGCACCTGGAGGAACATTAATTTTCCAACTGTTGAGATTCACTCTGTGTGAAACTTGCCAGGTAATGTCACTAAAAATGAATGATAAAGTTTAGGATGAACTGATCAGGGATATGGTGGGATTACTTTGTCTTCCTATGTTATTTGTCTGATCTTCTACTGTACTTTAACTTATAGCCATTGCTCGTATATGTCAGAAGTTGGTATAAATTTATCCCAGAAAAACAATCTTTTTGGGAGATATTTTTTAAATTTTAAATTTTTAAAAAAAATCTGTAATAAGGGGGGGGTCTGTTAGATACAAGCAAGCAATTTACATGACCCATCCGTTTCTGGTGGGAAATAGACAAGTGCTGCAGATTTATTGCATCAACAAAATTTCTTTGAATTTTTAAACATTCTTCGTTTAATTTTCTGTGGTAGGTTTTTTCAGAAGGAAGATCAAAAATGTTTTATAACCATTGGTAAATTAGCTAGTAAAATTGCAGGCCAGTACAATACTTGGAAGACCAGTAACTTTATTCACCTATAGTCACGTTTCAGTGGATAGTCTTGTGAAATAAGATCACTGCCACTGAACAACTCCTATAAGCTTTAAAGTAAAACTGAAGTGAACTGAATAAAACCAGTAAAGCTATATGACATCACCTTAGCAGCGTGACTTCTCAATTTACATTACAAAGGATTTATATGAAACTAATATTATACATATCATTAAACTGAGGAGAAATAGGCTTAGATAGCTATTAAGATATACATGTAAAAAATTTTTACACACTTTAAGAATGTAAATTTGAATAATAATATTTATCTATTTTAATATTATAACATCATGTGTTGTACCAGAAAAATATAGTTTTTTCTTAGAAAAATAATTTGAAGCAGACTTTAAACTGAAAACTAAAGCTTAAACTTATTATGACTGAAAACCTATATGAAACATATATAAAATTATACACATATACCAAGTGTCCATTTCCAACTCAATTTGACTGGAAAATAGATTATAAATATGATCAGGCCTTTGTCGCTCTCTTTGAAGCTTCCCTTTAGGCCTTTAGTGAGCATAGTCACTTGATCCCCCCACCCCCGTGACTTCATCTACACACCCCCGCCTAGGCCTGTGCTGTTGGTCAGAATGGGGTTTCCCCATGGTTATGCAAATTTAATTTAGGAGGACCTATTTATAGGTTTCCCAAATTGTTTGCAGTCTCCATCTAAATTTGCATTTTGCTACTGATTTTGACCACTTTTGTCATCCGGTAATCAATGAAGTTTGTGTTTTAAAGCAATTTTTATTTATTTTTCACCAAGGCACATTTATGTATTTAAAAAATCAGCAAACCAGGGGAAAATCCAAATGTTAGGTTACCTCACAAAATTTTAGAGGACAGATTTTGAGGTTATGCCGGAAAAGATTACAGCACAGGCCTGAACATGGTTATATTTAACTGTTATAAACGTGTGCTATACATTAGAATACTTTTGTGTGAGGAAGGAGACATCTGCATTACTGGCGAACACCTTTGATAGTCATGAAAGAAAAGGGGAGATAACTTCGTTGAGCAGAAGAATAAATGATGTCCCAGGCTCCAGCTGGCAATATCACTCTTATTTCATGGCAAACTGATGTTTGGTATTACGCCAGGTGATTTGACATGAGGTATAGCAGTTACGCTTATTTCAATCGTAGGACATTGTGCGGGCCAATGGGTGAAGGAAACCCTCCTCAAATACAATCACTATCGCAGTACAAATACATGGTGATTGTATTAGGGTGGTTTCCTTCACCCCTTGGCCTGGCACAGTGGCACAACATCACAGTACAAATACATGGTGATTGTATTTGAGGGTGGTTTCCTTCACACATTGGTCTGGCACAGAGGCACAACATCACAGTACAAATACATGACAAACAGATCAGCTTCATGTTGCCCGAAGCTCTGAAAGCACTAGGGTAACAGGAAGCTTACTATGACCATGTCTTAGCCACAAGATCAGTAGACGAATTACATAACACATTTTGCAAAGAGACAACATGTGACAACTGATTACCTTTGTTTGATTGATTGGTGTTTTACACTGTGCTTAAGGGTATTTCACTTATATGACAGGGGTGTTTTCAAACAATAATTTACACTAGCGCAACCACGCAAGATGTGAAGCATTCCCATAATGTTGGAAAGTTAATTTTCCTCCAGTGCTATAAAAGGCAGCATTGCTTCTCTTCAAACAAATTACCCTTAGCCAGAGTGATTAACTTTGTGTTACCGCTAAATAGATGTAGTTCAGCAACACCTGCTTCTCCCAAACAGCTTTCCTGTGGTTATTTTTGCTGTCTCTTTTTAACCACTTATCTTAGAACACACATAGGAACATGTGTTGTTATACACACTTAATTATTCAAAACATAATGGCATGCCATTAAAATGAATCTGTCAATAATATCCACTTACCAGTGGACATATTTTCAAATAATGGAGTAAGGAAAGAAGTAGAAAATCATAAAAAAGATTGACTTGCAAAATAAATAACCCAGAATCCTTCTTACTCTATAGATATGGTGGGCCAATACAAATCTATTACCTTCACCAAAAGAGAAGAAAATATATAGGACCATAAAAATTCAACCTATGAACCAGTTCTTTTTTTAGGAGAATGAAGAAAAACAACTTGAATGACAAAAAACACCAGTCCTGGCAACTTGACAGGTAAAAATTGCAAAATATAATTCACTTTAGGCATGTTGCATGCATGAAATGTTGTACAAACTTCCATCTGCCATATGTTTTCAAAGTGGTATCAAATGAGGTCACACCCCTTTATAGATATGACATGTAATAAGTTCCTGATAACAGCAGACATGTGATTGTCCCAGCCTCAGTCGTGATGTGGATGATTATTGCTGTGTTTGTTTATTGGGGTTTTAACTCTGTACTTAAGGTTATTTCACTCATATGACGGTTTACCAGCCCAATCGGTGGAGGACACCACCCTTAAGGTCATTGATGACAATCAATCAATGACAGGCTAATTATGAGACGCTATAACAAAACCAATGTGCTTTGTGTTGGCCCTTGGCAACAGGAAGCTCCCATTTCAGCATGCATCAGTTTGATACATACATGTACATGATCCTCTCAGCTTGATTGGCAGCATATGAGCTGAGCTAATAGCATAATATACCCAAGTTCCCTGCTATATCAGAGTGAAACAAACACTTGAAGACTTTTCTGTCTTGATTTCTTTTCGTATTCTGATAATTAGACCCAAACTACCTGATCTGTAGAACTAATACATGCAATATTATTCAAAAAGAGTTAGATATTCCTGCATGCCAGATGTAAACCGTCTCCCGTGGGCAGTCAAAGGGAGATAACTAAAAGTTTACCTAAGATATTTTAACAGCAGCCACCTACTTTTACTCCAAGCCAGGCTAATAAAAGTTAATACAAAATATAAATCATTTGATTAAACATATAGTTAAGCGATGAAGGTGGGCACAAAAGCGTTATAGGCAATCCATCAAATAAAACATATTCAGAACAAAACATTTGCTCAAGGCTTCACAAAAGTTACCCACTGGAATGGGTCAAATCTTTATCAAAGTAATTGATTAGATCTAGGCAGTGAATTACAGCATTGTGACTTATTGACTGAGAAGGTTTCTGTACATAGTTCTTTGATTGATTGATTGGTGTTTTGCACAGTGCTTAATGATATTTCACTTATGTGAGTATAATGACGGAGGTGTATTGTATTCATAATTGACACTAGCACAACCATAAAATGTGAAGTGTTTTGATACTTCTGGTAAGTGAATTTGTCTCCACTGCTACAATGTAGGTAAAGACAGTATTGCTGCTCTTCAAACAAACTGCAATTAGCAAGAGGGCCATAGTTCTGTTAAAAACAAAGTATACTGGACATATGTACAGTGGTATGCAAACATACTAGACATGTTTACAGTGGCTCATGAGCCTGATGTAGACATTCTACATGCACAGTGGTAACCGAGCATATGAGGTCCAGTAGAAACAACACTATAATCCAAAAACCAAAATCATTAGGTCAGGTGACATACATATATCGCACTTTAAATCCCATCCTTTTTCAATGAAGTCATACAGTTACATAGCACAACCAAATACAGGTCACATGCTAAATATTGCACAAAACAATGACAAATTTAGTAGCTATCCATGCTAATTCCAAGCTATAAAAAGATATAACGGTAATGTGTGTGTTATGGGAAGCTTTGTTGGTGTCACTCCTATATATTCTTGTTTTCTTCATGACACAAGAAACCTATGTAAAGTACCACAGAAACCACTTATAGACGTAGGAGAGCAAATAGCTAGGTAGTCTGTTTATAAAGGATAGACATAGGAGAGCAAATAGCAAGGTAGTCTGTTTATAAAGGATAGACATAGGAGAGCAAATAGCAAGGGAGTCTGTTTATAAATGACATAGATAGCCTGAATTAGATAGGTGTTGCTAATTTCCAAAAGGATGCATTAACTGAATAGGGCATGACCCAATATCAATACTGGTTAGCTTTTAGCAACATATTTCCTTGTATTGTTTGATCGTACTCAAGGGTATTTCACTTATATGATATATGATGACAATCTCTCACTCTGTCGTATTTTAATAAATACAGTGTAAAAGTTAACCGCAAAGAAATCTGGATGAAAACCCCTCACCCCCACTCCAGGGATTGCCGAAGTCACCTAGTGTGACTCCCTCATATACCGGAGGTCAACAAGAGGACTTGAGTGGTAAATCAGAAGGGTCAGTGTTCCTATACACAAACCACTGTACCACAGCCACCTGTGTCACTCACAATGGCTAAGTGTATTTGATACATAAAGGTAATAAAGGGATGCAAATTATTTCCTGTCCCAAAGTCTGTAAAATAGAATCTTTGATTTTAGACATATAACTTTCACCAACAAAGATCAATCCATTACCGATTATAAGATATAAATCCCTGCAAAACTCACCTGAGGGTTCACACACCATAACATTGAGTTTCTTACCTTTTAACAAATGGTACTACAATAAGTTGAGAGTCCAGGCCAAACAGAGCAAATACTAAAAATCCCTGAAAAAAGGCAGATAACTTACATGTTAAAGGGAGCTGATACACTAGAAAGTATGGACTTTTGGATGTTGCTATTTATAAAAAAATCTTACAAAAGAAACAGTGATGAATACAATTCAATTTGTAAAAACATAAACCAAAAGGAAGACAGAATGTATACCACTTAATGTTCTGCAAATCCAATGACAGGTGACAGTTATTTGGTGTTTTTTTAAGCAAAAGAGTACAAATACTTTGTTTGTTTAACGTCATACTCAAGGGTATTTCACTTAATCACTTATATGATTATCGATTGTCAGCTTCACACTGTTTCTTGTCTAATTAGGGTGAAAAAAACGAGAGGAAACCGTATTAAAACCATCCCCATGATTGCCGGAGCCACAACGTGTGACTCACTTATATACTTGATGATCGACAGACAGACTCGATACCGTGAAAGGTAAATCAAAGTAGGATTAGTAAGCGCACAGGCTACCACTAAACCATGGCTGTGGGCGCTAAAAATACTCAAAAGGTCTTAAATCATTGCAAATGTAGAACTTATGTCGTTGTCCAAAAAACTGATTAGATAAATAAGTAGTTTAACTTGACTGAGAGAAAGGTTATAATTGAATTTGCTGCTCCCGCTTAGAGCCATCAGATGAATTGTGTTTTATTTTATATTTTCTTTCCGTAATAGTTTAAAAGATATTAATGATAATTAAGGTACGATTCTCTTGACAACCTTGATGGGTAGTGATTACATTCAAGCCTGTATTCTTTGAGAGAACATTATATTACGGGCCAAGCTTTAATTTAATAATAGATTAAGTATGATAAGATGTAATCCTGAGAGGCATATATGACATGTAACAGCAGGTGTGGGCCAAACAGAATCTGGGGCTCATTTCACAAAGCGATATTAGCTTACGTTGAACATAACTGTCATGTTAACACTATGTCTTCAACACTGGTCATCATGGTAATTAGGCTTTGCATAAGCTACGATTGCTTTATGAAACGGTTCCCAGATCTTTGGTGGCTGATCTCATATCAAATTTACCACTTGTTTCAAAGACTTGAAATCTGTTGTGAAGCAGTTGTAGTCATGTCAGCTGTGGATGGTAGTCCTGCTACATAAGCGAGAGTCAGGATCCAACTTCATATGTATGTACAGGTTTCAAGGCGAAAAGGAGAACTATATTTTAGAGGGTTTTTTTCTGCCAGACATTAGACTTTATAATTAACTGATTTCAAGTTTTTCTGTTGAGTTAACCAAATAAACATTGTAGATACAGTAGTACTAATAAATGTCTAAACATGATTTAGAGCCTCCAACAGGAAGATTGAATAACAAGATTTTTTCAAATCATATTTGTACAAGAAAAAGGTAGATTAATGGAGAAAGCCATACATATAACTAGAAATTAAACAATCCAAAAAACCAACTTACCTGGCCATAATTGAAGACTCCATCAATAAACTCTATTTCTACATAGATACCAGATGTCTCTTTATTAAATATTCTCCATACACACAAAAATAAACCCTAAAATGTAATAAAATAAAACAATTTTAATGCTGCTTTTTAGCTACACTGTACCTGAATACAATAAGCAGATTCCAACTATCAAGGCCATAAAATGTATATATGTGTTTAATGGAATATGGTTGGTACATGGATTTTACTTGCTTAAAGTTACTCGAGTTGTTTCACCTACATGCTCCATAACAGTGTATCGATGGGACAGGCAAACAGGGAAGACATCCCATATAGTTAATGTATTATACAGTGTAACCGTGTTATAAAGCAAACTCATACTGGATTAATTTGGATAACTTTGTAAAAACTGCATTAACTGCACTTCATGTGTTGCGTTTTGACCTGAAGGTCCCTTACCAGGATACTTGGCCAGACTGACTTTTTATCTAGATTAAGACACACTGAAAGCCAATTACTTTGTCTGTTTGTTTGATTAGGGTTTAACGCCGTACTTAATGTTATTTCACTCACATGCCAGCCCAATGGGTGAAAGAAACCACACCCAACACCACTGGCAACCAACAAAAACATGACAGGACTAACACAGCACACTCACAGGACAATACAAAGACATCAGAAACATATCGGCTTCCTGTTCCTCTTAAGCTCAGAAAGCACCAGGGCAACATGAAGCTCCCTCTAACCACCTGCAAAAGCTAATTACACATGGTAAGCTACACAACAACACAATATTACGACAGTGTCTAGTTTAACCCACCTGTTTTTGCGGTATATCATGGCTCTTTTTAGTATTGTTACACTGTATACACCAAAAGAGGGAAAACTATATAGTCACTTACACCATGTGTACTAAGCCAAATTTAACTTTCTGTTTCTGAGTCTTTGTCTAATAAGGTCGGTATTTGATCCCACAAACTTCCAATCACAGATCTGAAGTGCTTACTACAACATTTTTATTATAGCTAAGCATTAGTTCATACACACAAAACCGATGTTAGTATCCTTTTCATCATTTCACTGTTGAAAGTAGTTAGCAAGTCGCCATGCATTGGTTTTCTTCAATGCTGTCCTGCAAATCTACTCTTTGTCCATTGTCCCATATGAGCAATCTTTTAAAATTCTATCAGCACTTAGATGCTCCTCCTTTTGATTGATTGGTGTTTTATGCCATACTCAAGGGCAATTCACTTATACGACGGCGGTGTATTCCAACAATAATTGACACAAGCACAACCATAAGTTGTGAAACAAACTGTCCTTAGCCAGAGGGCCTCCTCCTTTTGATTTGTTTGTTTATTTGATTGGGGTTTAACATTATACTCAAGGGTATTTCACTTATGTGATGATGGATTATCGACTTATCACTGTTCCTTGTCTTATTATGGTGGAAAACCGGGAGGAAACTTTCACTGTTCCTTGCCTTACCGGGAGGAAACCTCGGAAAACCACCCCGCGATTGTCGAAGCCACATCGTGTGACTCACTCGTATACCTGAGGGTCGACACACAGGCTCGATCCTGTGAACGGTACATCGAGTAGGATTAGTAAGTGCACTAGCTAACCACACGGTCGCGGGCCTTTTGAAACAACCTCTAAGATAACATTAACACCTAATCAAAGATCATCTATATAGATTAATGAAAACGGCAAGCAGCTGGCATTTACAACAGTAGATTTTATCCGAGACTCTAAAGAATGCATCTTCTTGCCTTATGTATCCCAGCTTTCAACATTTTCTGAGCCAGAATCTGTTCAAAAAAAGAAAGTGTTATCCTAAAATAAATTGGCTGCTAATTGAATTAAAATACCAAAAAATCTTACTATAAACATTGATAAACATAGAAGCAATAGTAGGATGAGATGACGAGCTAGCTGCATGTCCCCTTGATCCATTTTATCTTGGCCCTCTGGTTGATCATCTTTAGAGGCAGTCAGACTGGTGTAGTGTCGTAACAGACCTACACACTCCTGTCGTTGTTGTTCATTGCATGCAGTCACACATGTATTATCATCGATGACCTCATGAAGTAAGGAGGTCATACTGTCTGCCCCTTCACTCGTCGTTGATGAGCCCATACTGTCTATAGAACTAGGGAAAGGTATGATGTCTTCTATACTCTTAACTGTAACATAAAGTAAAAAATAAATCATTTATTTTTACATTTCCTTACACCAAACAATTGAATTATTTTGTAACTATCAAGTACCAGCTAACTTTTCATCACAAACTTCAGCTTTGGTATAAACCTGAGCCATCACTTTCTTACAAGTAAGTTAGGAGGCGGAGTTATACTACATGTATTACCCACCGTTATGATACATATATTACCCACCGTTATGATACATGTATTACCCACCGTTATGATACATGTATTACCCACCGTTATGATACATGTATTA
>JAQQZZ010126283.1:0-14135 GCA_030265115.1 Mopalia vespertina
CATGTGTCACGTCTGATGGCCATGTGTCATGTCTGATGACCATTTATCATGTCTGATGGCCATGTGTCACGTCTGATGGCCATGTGTCACGTCTGATGGCCATGTGTCATGTCTGATGACCATGTGTTATGTCTGATGACCATTTATCATGTCTGACGTCAGGGACCAGCTGCAACATACCCTTTTGATAATCTAATGAAAACCGGGCTCTTGGTAGAGAGCTTCTCTCAGAACTAACCAGTAAAGGGTCAATGTTGAAGCTGATCTGTTCTTGTGTCTTTGTTATTGTACCTTATGACTATATCGTTTTGTCTGTGTTTTTGCCAATGGCATCGAGGGTGGCTTCCTTTATCTATTGGGCTGGCAGACAAACTGATAAGTAAAATAAGCCAAGTACAGCATAAAGCCCCAACCAAATAAAAAGCATTTAATAAATTCATAGATTTGAGATGTTCAAATTGATCACTCAGAGAAAATAATTCATTTTGTCATTACAGCAGATGAATCCGCAGGGGTCTTCACATCAATATGGCCATGGTGGACAACCAGCCCAGTACCAGAGTTGGCCACCACCTCCACCGCCACCACCATCATCAAGAGATTCTCATCTACTCACCAAACCACCACCATTACCACCAGGAGGGATGATGGCTGAATGGCAGCAGAGAGGAGACAATAGACAAATCAAGCGAGAAACTGAAAACTACCATCTCGATGACCGTAAACGCCAGAGAGCCGAGCATAGCAGTGCAAGTGCTTTAGATTTCATCAAGCAGGAATATGCCGAGGATGATCATGATGGGGCTGGTATGACACACGGATGGCAAGGAGCCAAACCCAAGGAAGAAGCCAAACCCTGGGACCAGTTTTCTGCTGGTCAAAATGATCCTAACATGTTCCAGCAGCGATTTCAGACAAGCCATTTTGAAAACACAGAGTCATTCGGGGCTAAGCCTAGTGGCAGTGCTCAAACACAACAGCAACAACAACAACGGTTCAATTCAAATTTTGGCTCTTTCAATGAGGGGGATAATTTTAAACCAAATTTACCCTCTAACGATGCATGGAGAGCATCACAAGATAATAGGTCCGAGAGAAGAGATGATGGATCTGGTCAGAGAAGACAGGACAGTGATGACCGTGACAACAGACGCAGAGATGATAATAAACGAGACAGAGATGATGGTAGACAACAAGAACGAGATTCTGGGTTCGGCAATAACAGGCGAGACAATTCTAGTGGATATGGTAAGCGTGGGAGAGACAGTGACTCAGGTTTTGGCAATCGTGGAAGAGACGAGAGAAGTTATGGTAACCGTGGAAGAGATAATGATCGGGGTTTTAGTAACCGTGACAGAGATGGTGAAAGCTTCGGTAACCGTGGGAGAGACAGTGACAATTTTAGTAGCTTTCGTGGAAGAGATAGTGAAAATTTTGGTAACCGTGGTAGAGATATTGATAATCGTAGACCAGATCATGATTCTAGTTTTAATGACAGAATAGATAATAATCCCAATTATGCCAATAGTGATAGAGATAGCAATAGTAATTTTGGAACTCGTGGGAGAGATAGAGACACTTTTGGAAGCCGGGGGTCAGCTAATGAAAGCAACTCTGGTCGAGATATGGATAATAGAAGTAGTGCAAATAGCAGTACTGGTTATGACCAAAGACAGTCTAGTGAAATGCCAAGATTTGGGGGCAACAATTTTAACATGAACATGGATAATAAACCCTTTCAAAGTGGTAACTGGCATGACAATATGAACAATTCTGGCAGTCAATCTGACAAGAAAATACCACCACTTCTTCCAGGATTGGGAGAAAATTTGTCCGAAATGTACGGTCAGTCTAGCAGCATGAATCTGAGAAATCAATATGACAGTGCTAGCAACTCCTCACAGTCTAAACCATCTCAGTCTAGTAATAGACGCCATTTCTCTACTGAGGATACCAGCACCCCTCCAGCTACTGGACGCACTCGACAACGGAAGAGCAAATGGGACACACCATCTGATTCTCCGGAACCACCAGCAGATATTTCAGAGCTACAATCTACAGATTCACCTGGATCTCTGCCGTTAAGTCTGCTCACTCAACCCCCGCCTCCACCTCCTGAGGAACAGCAGGAAACTGAAAACAACTGGGGCTCTCAACAGAATTGGCCTCCAAAACCACAACCTCTTCTCCAAATGGAACTCCCAAATACTGGAAATAAATTCAAGCAATTTGGGGGACTTGGCCCGCAAAGTGGAGATGCAGGTCCTCTTGAACCCCAAGGTAATTCAAATTGGGGCCCACCACAAGATTCTGATTTTGGTGGCAATGAAGATTTCCCTGAAATGAACAATCCTGAACAAGGTGGTCCAATGAGAATGAGAGGCTCTGGGCGAGGATTTGGTATGCACAGAGGTGGACCTGGGCCCCGTTTTCACAACAGACCACCTGGAAATCCAGCTAGATTTGGTCCGCCTCGTGGCGGTGGCCCCGGAAACTTTGGACCACGTAGCCAATCTCCTTTTGGTGGTCCCAGAGGTGGCTGGAATGGCCCTCCTCCACGTGGTCCCATGGGTTTTGAAGGGCGTGGTGGGGGCCCCAGAAACTTTCCACCTCGTTCTAGAGGTCCTAGAATGGGAGGTCCAAGATTTCAGCGGATGCCTGGTCAACAAAGGTGGCCAAGACCTTAAAAAAAACAGTGGTTTTAAGTTCTAAGATGCTCAAATGAATTCCTCAAAAAAATAGATTGTATCTCTAACTCACCCACGAAGTATATAGTTCACTTACATTTTTACATACTTTTTGTTGATTTTTTTAGATTCATAAAATATATATTTTATGTGACCACATGTGTTTAATACAAATGAATTGATGTGGTTGTCTATTCTGACGAAACAGGGCTAAAGCAAACAAATTCTAAATACAAAAAAGTTTAATTGAGGTGAATTCTATTGCAAAGAGCTGTTTATTAATCATGGGTGCTGAATTGTAGACTTGTGATGTGGATAATACTAAGGAACTTTTGCTTGGTGTATATGTATGTATTCTATATTACAGGTTAATAGTTATAGCCTTTAATCCCATTGCTTTTAATGTGATTTGAACATTAATAATTCCCTACCAGTGGAACATAAGGGAGGCTACAGGTTTACGAGTTCGTTCGTCTGTATGTCTGTACCGTCTCTAACTTTATATATTTATGTTGTCAGCAATGAAGAAACATTAAGTTTAAAACAGCATCTGTATATAACACCTCACATTATGGTTGTGTATTAAACCAGCCCTATAAGTTTACAACCCACTAAGCACAGAGTTAAACAATAATCAAGCAATCGTGCAAAGTTAAAGCCAAGTTGACTTTTCCATTTCACCTCAGTGGCTTCAATTGAAATTCTGTATATGTCTTTATTATGGACATTTTTGAGTTCTGCATAGTTTTGTTAAGTTATTGCCAAAATATGACCATTTATCAGGTTTTCGCACTGTTTTGAACTTAGAGGGTCTGTTTAATTAATTTTCTCCTAAAAGTTGGTGTTAACTGAAATAGTGCTGCATGTGTTCTCCTATCTGATTTTATTAAATGTGCCAAGATAATAACTGGATAGTTAATGTAGTTATTTTAAATGCCATGTGTTAAATTGGATGGAACGTATCGAAATAGAATAGTTGAAAACTTTATATTTATGCTTCAAACATTGAGTACCTGCGTTTGGTGGACTTTGAGCTAATTATAATAGTTGAAAACTTTATATTTATGCTTCAAACATTGAGTACCTGCGTTTGTGGACTTTGAGCTAAACACAACTTAAAAGTTCATTTGTTGTGGTGTATTAATTAACACTATAAAATTGCACATTTTTTCACCGATTGATGAAGGATGCTTTCAAAAACGGGCAACACAAAGAACAAAGTGCTGAGTTAAATACTTTGAAGTACATTTGTGGTGTTTAATCCCAATCGAGCAAACTCCCAATATATTTGTGGAGAAAGTTGTATCTGGTGACATTTTGTTATGAGTGGCATCGAGAGAGATGTCTATAGCTAAGAGTGTGTGAAGTCCTACACCTAGCATTCCATGAACATTCATTCTCTTAAACATCCGAACACTTCCCCAAACAAACAAGCAATCAATTGGGTTAACTGTTTGTCAACTGTTTGAATAATAAATGTACATTATTAATAAGTAAGCTTAAAAGGGAAACTTAAAAAGTAATTGTACATGTTTTAAATTGTATGCTTTTATTTGACCGAGTTTTGCATTTCGATGACGGAGTGAACTCCCCTTGCCAGATGGCCAATTCCATGATATGAGTGGTATGAACAATTTAGCAGGCTAAGAGTTATATAGAGTTATGAATTCTGTATTTCTCTAGCTCAGAGTTTACTCTATGCAAAAGTGCCAATTTTAGAACCGTATACCAACAACCCACCGCATTAAAACCTGGACAGGACATCTTTTCTCACAAAGGAAGGTCACTTAGTTGTCATAACACAAAACTCCCATATTGTATGTTGCCTCAGCATACAGCTTGCCAATTGCATTTTAGAAGCCCCTTCATGATGGACAGCACTTTGTACTTGGGCTTTTTGCATCTCTCTGAGCAAAAAATACCCTACCTATCCAGCGACAATAGCTGTTCAGGGTCTAAATGGTTGGTTTTACTTCCATTACTCAGATCCAGTCAGTAGAGCTTTGAAGATTCTTGAGAAATGTGATATAGTATTATAAGTTCACAGACACTTGTATGTAGCTGCCCATTCTTGTTCAACTATGAGTTGTCGGTTGTCTTCATATTCTCAGAGCTAAGGGACAACACACTGCCCACATGTTGGGGGTCTTTGTATTGCATCTTGTCAGTGTTTGTTGCAAGTGACATTTAGGGTGATGACTGTCAACCATTAGGCTGACACACCTGGAATGCATGTGATCTGGAGTGCGCTGTGAAATCGCTTTCAAGAAAAGACACAAACATCGTTCGACTCGTCTTTACACTTGGAGATGTTATCATCTGGAATCAAAGGGTCAACGAAAGCAACAGAACTTAGTTTGTTTCACAAAATGTCAAAGAATTTGGCTGTAAATATCCAGGGGCCACTTTCACAAAATGTCATCTGACAAAAACAAATATCTAGGATAAAATTTGTCCAGTTAAACTGTAGGCATAAAAATATCACAAGACTTTATTGTTAAGACATTTTGTGAAAATAATCCCAGGTTAGTATTTACTGATATTTGAAAACTCTTTCCCGTTGATAAAGATTAGCCCTGAAGCAGGAAGGTCTGGTGAGAACTGGAAGCTCACAGGTTGTTTTGTGGTTAGTTTCAACTATTGAATACGGCCACAAAGTGAATAAAATAAAATCTGAAGAAAAAAATATCTATCCATTCATTGTTGCCTTGACTCCAGCAACTACTGCCATGTGGCTAGTGGTTTTCACAGGTTCAGTCATTTGTTGATGCCTACCAAAGAAATTCGTTAATAAATTTTGGTTGCCAGATTTTAAATCGGTTTGAAAAATTGATCCACAATTTGTAGTTTTACATTTAACTGCAAACTTAATGATTATTAAAATTTTGATGAGTTTTTTGCTTTTTTTTTTTTTATTTAACCACTGAACACTTGAATTATGGAGGCTGTAATTAATGCCTAACTGTGGCGCTTCAAATTTCATCGTATGTCATCAACTAAGAAAATTCCATGCATTTACCATTTAAATTATTATGTTAAGACGAGTTTGTTACAATGAATGTTACATCATTGCCAATGATTTCAGTGGCATGTGTTTTTGATTATAGATTGTGTATTGTAACATCCAACATTTTTTTTTATCTCGTTTTGTTGTAAGGAATTTGAATTGTTGAAGTCTCTGGTTTCATTGGTTTGGATTTTTTAAGTATTATAGTAACACTGACCCATCATGCTATGACATTAATTGAAATAAAACTGTAATATACTAAATCACTTTCACTTAATCTCTTTTCTTGTGGTCTATTAGCGGCAACATGAGGCCAATATGTTGTAGTAGTGTTGAAGGTGGTTTCCTTTGCCCATTGGGCTGGCAAACTGTCATTTGAGTGAAATAACCATATGATGTCAAGACTCCATTCAGTCTGTCCGTCTGTCAACTTTTTGGTTTCCCCCGACATGGACTTGAAAGCTGCTTATTGAATTCGAATCCAACTTAATATATGTGTTCCATGTAACAAGTCGTCACTAGAGTTTTGGTATATGTCTGCCTACAGGTGGTGCCACCTGTTGGCAGTCTAAATTTGGTTTCTGTATATTAACTTGAAAACTTATTGTGGAATTCAAATCAAACTAAGTAGGAGTGTTCCTTGTGATAAGACTTCACTTGGGATTGATTTTTGGTGCGTCCACCTGTTGGCAGTCTAAATTGGGTTTCTGTATGTTAACTTGAAATCTCTCGTCAACTTTTTTGTTCCGGACATATACTTGAAAGCTGTTTATGGAATTCAAATCAAACTTTCCATGTTACAAGATATCTTCAAACGTACATTGCGACTTAATTGAGCTTGTGTTATGTATATCAATGATAAATTTATAAAACAGAGCTGTGTATTTATTAAAATTTACTTTGACAATTTCAAATCATGACAAGATGAGGCTCCGCCAATCGCGGGGGTGGTTTTTACGAGGTTTCCTCCTGGTTTTCCACCGTAATAAGGCAAGGAGTAGTGTGAAGTGGACAATCCGTCGTCATATAAGTGAAATACCCTTGAGTATGACGTTAAACCCCAATCAAACAAACAAACCATCAATCTGTGAGAGTATACACCATATAAGCAAGTACTCCAGAACACTGCGTTAAACCCCAATCCACCAGTCAATAACTGGAGGACAAATGTACAGTTTTGTCATTTTGCATATATTTGTGATTTGTTGTTATGAGATACCTGTGGGCGTTGGGGTGTAATTTGTCCACATAGACAGAAAGTGTGCACTTCCTGAGATGGGTGTCCTGTGTGAGCACTACTTTTTGTTTCCATGCTAAACAATCATTTTTAGTGGTGTGGTTTGTAAAGTTGTTGTTCAGATGCATGTCTATGCTATTTTCAAACAATTGTCAAACAGTTGACTTCGAGCAGAAGAAATCATAAATGCTCCGGCAACCACCGTAATTAAGCAAGGAACCATGTCAAGTGGACAATCCGTCATCATATAAGTGAAATACCCTTGAGTACGATGTTAAATGACAATCAAATAAACAAACAAACAACAAACACCTCAGATACATGTATAATGCAGTCCACAAGGTGACTCCTGCAGTTGCTGCGTATCTTCTTGCTTTTCCAGGGTATTTAAGCAAAGTGAGAGTGAGAAGAGACTGATCACCCTTATATATGTGAAATACCCTTGAGAACTCTGATAAACACCACTGAAACAAGCTAACATTTCAATCTATCACTTAAAAACGATGTCTGTTTTAAGTCGCAATCTTAAATGTGACAAGTCTGTTATTAACACTTTCTATAAGAAAACACATTTTAAAATATAGTAACTTGTTTATTTATCAGCAGATGATTGAGCAAATCTCATCCCATGCTGTTCAGAATCAACTACTCATGCATGTAGAATAGTGACTTATTTCGTTGAAAAAATGTTTTACTAAAATAGACATGAGCTTCAATTGATACTGTGGTTTTGTTTCATCTTTCATTTATATATGAATATGCATGTCTCTGGAAAGGGAGGAAAATGTGTTGTTCACAATAGACGTCTTTCATTTTCAATATTATATTGTCTGTAGGCAACTTCCTAGTAATGAAGCGTCCGTTTTCACAGCAGAGGGTTGGGAGGGAGCTTCCTGTTGCCCTGGTGCTCTCAGAGCTTAAAGGCAATATGAAGCCAATCTGTTTGTGATGTCGTATTGTGTTATGTTGTGTGATTGTATTGGTTTTGTCCTGTTTTGTCTTTTGTTGCCAGTGGTGTCAAGGGTGGTTTCCCTCACCCATTGGGCTGGCACCCTGTCGTATGAGTGAAATAACCTTAAGTACGGTGTTAAACCCCAATCAAACAAACAATAAGAGTTTACGATTTGAAAAGTGAGTTAAATGATCTGACCGGGTAAAGGGGAGAACTGATTCTTGACTTTATATGCAGAAGGTGGTTGCCAGTTGCCCTGGTGCTCTCAGAGCTTTTAAAGGGGCAAGATAAAAATGATCTGTTTGTACATTGTGTTCATTCTGTGTTAATCCTGTCTTGGTGTTGCCAGTGGAAGGGTGGTTTCCTTGATGGTTCCATTTAGCTGGAACTGGTTTAAATAATCAATCAAATTAGGTTGCCTTGTTGGTGAAGTAACGTGAACCTTCAAGTTAACTTTTAAATAACATATACAAACCAGTTCATTAGTTGATGTGTTCTTTAAAAAATCCATCTAGTAAATAGTTGTTTGTGCATTTATATGCTAGATGTATTTATGTTGTGTGTTGTTTGTTGTCTGGTATAACTTCTGTGTCTTTTATTTTCTAGAAATGAGAAATTCTTATAGTCACATGGATAAATTAAAAAAAATTTTAATTTTTTTATTACTTTTTGTAGATTTTCTAAGAGAAGAAGTTTTGTCTTGTGGGATACTAGACACAGCCAAGGAACTCTCTCGGGATGGAGATACAAAAGTGAAAGAATCAGCAGTTGCTTTGGTAACTGTGTTAGAACAAACTATTGACAGATGAGCAAATTGAGTGTCATTTGAGCCTGAATATTCAACCAAGACTGTCGTCGATATAACAACATCAAAATTGGAGAAGACAAATTGAAATTGGGTTGACTTTTGCCGTGCTTTTATTAAATGGGTGCTGATTTAAAGATGCAAAAAACCAAACTAACCTGTTATATTGCTGGAATGAGCAGAGTTGGTGGTGCTGTTGTTGACGGTGTTAAAAACTACATGTTAGAGGTAGATGTGGGAACAAGTCTGAGCGTACGAGAGAACAAGAGGGTGATGTGGTAGAAGCAGAGTTTATTAGTGCACTGGATGAAGAAGACTAGAAATAGAAACTGTTAGAACGTAGTAAAATGCTACGATTAGAAATGATGAGAATAACGGTTGTTCGCCTGTTTTAATGAGGCTGAGCCTCATAATATTAACAAGTGGTGTTGGACCAAACTACTTAAAGCCTGATGTTGCCATTTTTGCATTCCAAACTGTTAGTCCTTTTTACTGTAGCTTTCATTGGGCAGCCTTTTTAACCTGTCGTGCCATTATGATTATTATACCAATAATGTGGGCTTTTAAATTAACAGATTTCTACAGTTACCAATCATGTGGATGAGTACAGTGTATCTTATACATGTACATCAACATTTATATATTTAGCCTTCGTTCAAATCCTACAATTGAAGTACATGTACATGTATAGTTATGCTGTCAGCTATGGAGGAAGTTTCAAACATAAATTATCTAATAACACTTCACATTATGGTTGTGTTGCTGTTCGCTGTTTGGATGTAAACTGCTGTCATATAAGTGAAGTACGGTACCCTTAAGCACAGGGTTTTTTATTTTTCAGCTCTCATTCAAAATTGTTCACTTGGACCAGAGCATGTTTTTCTGAAATTTATATGACATATTTATTTATTTATGAAAAATGTCGCCATAGTCATAGTCTACAAACTGCTAAAACAAATCACGAAAGTCCCCATATACATGTAGAATTATGGCTATACTGATCAGAGATTTCCGGAGTCCACCCTGGTTCCACCAAATCCAGCACAACTGTGGTCTTATAGTGACATTTATATTAAAACCAAACATCTATTTAAAATTCTACTGTGCCAATGTGTACGTACTAGTCTACTAGTAGTGATGATCTCCAGATCATTATATTGTGAACAATGAAGATAATGTTATAGTTCTGCCAGAGTACATATACATTCCCCTGTCTACCTGGGCAGATCATTGGAAAATTATAAGAAAGAACATCTTTATATGAAATCACATGAACACTCATGGGTAATAGGGGAGGAGACATCTTCTCTAGCCAAGAGTTCGATTCCGAGCTACTCTGCATTACAACCCTTGGCCGATTAATCACAAATAAAATGAATTACAGCTACGCCCCCTGGTGGATAAAATGACCCAAGTTTCAAGTTAAAGCACTGATAACATATGTTGAATTTTATACTCTAGTTTTGACAATTTGTTTAACTTTGTAAAAGTCTATTGGCGTATATATGGAGAATTGTTGTCTTTAGGGGTGGGTACATACATTGTACATGTATGCAATTCTCTCATTGAGTTGGTTGAATACCCCGAACATATCCCCTTTTGACAACACTTCCCCACTTTCATTATTGACTATGGCTGTCATTTTTACCAGCAGAGTCCTCTCATACCACAACATCTGATTGGTTGCGTAGCAGTTCCCACGCATCCAATCAATCTCTTGGAAGCTGAGTCCGATTATATGCGAATAATCCGCCAAGTGTTGAAATGCAGAGTAGCTCGGAATAAAACTCTTGGCTACAGAAGATGGGGAAGAGAATACGGAGGACCTATTCACACATGCTGTTAGTGTTACTAGGAACTGTACTGTTGACCAGTACTGAAGAATTAAGACATAGTGTTACAATCTTCTGACTGTACTGTCTCGTCACTGTTTGTTGCCAGTGAAGAAAAAGGTGGTTGCCTTCACCCATTGGGCTGAGAAACAATCTTCTGACTGTACTGTCTCGTCACTGTTTGTTGCCAGTGAAGTTAAGGGTGGTTGCCTTCACCCATTGGGCTGAGAAACAATCCTATGAGCGATATGGTTAGATAATACACATAATGGTTAGAAAATATCTTTACACATAAATTCTATTGAGGGTGGGCAGGTAATACATATATAATAATAATGTATGTTGTATGTGTTTTTGTTATTATTCTCATTTTACATCCATAGGATTATGGCCAGTAACAAACTAATGGGACTGTCAATAGAAACTACAACAAAGTACATAATTGTTAAAGGGTGTGCAGACTTTTATGATGGTCCTGCATACTCGTACGCCCTGAGCTGCAGGCGAAAGGGGTGTACGAGCTTGCAGGACCGTGATAAAATTCTGTACACCCTGAGGAAAATGTCTATAACAAATTTATTATCCGCCAAGCCACAGTATGTGTGATTTTATTCACTTAGAAAACCATCAGAAAATATGTTCCGAGTTACCTCCCCTGGCGACCATCAATGCCATGACAATGCGGCTTTCAACCACATTTCAGGGCCAATGATGCTGCAAACAAAAGGGCCACCAAAAGGATGTTTCCAATATGTTAGCGTTATTAAAATTGAGCGATTATATAAAAGCAAATATGTTTTGAACTTTGTGTTGACCAAAAATCTATTTCTAAAAAAGTTTTTATTAAATTTAGAAAATAAAATTTGAAGCAGAGGCGGCCATGTTTGTTTGTATATTACCCGTGAACTCTTGTGACAATCGAAATCTACCAGGGTGTACGGGTTTTTAACCCCCACCCTGCAAATTGACCAATCAGAACACAACGAATTTGGTTTACGGATATTAATAGACATTATCTAAAGAGATACTGTGTATTCAGATGAATATTACTCTAATAGTAAGCAAAGTATGAGCATGAAGGACTTTTTCTTATACTGCCTTAATTTCATTATTGTCCAAAACTGACAGGATATCTGTATATCCAGCATTCTCATCACTTGTTCTAATAAGAATTGACAATAAAAAATGTTTTGTAAATGTTTATTTTGGAATTCAGTACTTAAATATGTGAAGAATGAACACATGGGTATGTTTTGCTTCTCTTTTTTTTAACATTTGTAAACATTGAATGTTAATTTTATAAAAGTTATATTTATTTTATATTGTTATGTATTTTTCTACAATTTGGTGTGTATATTGAAGACAATTACTACGGACACAAATCTTTGACCAGTTAAAGTTATTTTTGATTTTGTCTTTTAAATAATTAGGATATATATATACATTTGTTTAATGCTTGCCTATTCCTAATGAAGTATTTCAGTGGCGTCTTCATGTATGCTTATATATGGAACCTCTTTTTACTCAATGAAACAATACCATTTAACTGTGAAATTCTGTGTTATGTCTCAATAGTTGTCTGTATGTATGTGCTGTGCAAAGAATGTGAACTAAACTTCTAAAAATATATTAACATTCTTAAACAATTTCAGTTTTTTTTATATATCTGTCCATGAAAGATTGAGTGTACAATTTTGTTAACCAACAAAATGTTCTCGATGGCCACCATGCAACATACATGTAGATTTGTTTGATTGGGGTTTAAGGTCGTACTCAAGGGTATTTCACTTATATACCGACGAATTGTTCACTTCACACTGTTCCTTACTTAAATACAATGGAAAACCAAGGGGAAACCTGTTTAAAAAAAACCTGCGATTGCTGGAGCCACATCATGTGACTCACTCATATACCTGATGGTTGACAGGTGGACTCCAACCCGTGGACAGTACAATGAAGGAGTTTAGTCAGCTTGACATGCTAACCACTAAGCCAAGGCCGCGGGCAACATACAACATAGTTAGAATATGATCGATTGATTGGTGTTTTACGCTGTGCTTATGGGTATTTCACTTCTATGACAGTGGTGTATTCCAACAATAATTGAAACTAGCACAACCAAGATGTGAAGCATTTCCATGATGTTGGAAAGTTAAATTTTCTCCAGTGCTAAGTGAAGACAACATTGCTACTCTTCAAACAAACTGCCCTTAGCCAGAGGGCCATAGTTAGAATGAGATATACTGCTCATTGACTAATAATTATTTTGTAAGTTATTGGGATATAAAATTAAAATTGATGATTATTTCACTCCTGTCATAATGTGTTAACCAAGCAATTACACGATGGACACAATCACATTGGCTTTATATCTGCGAGTACCAGGGCAACATGAAGCTCCCTTCAAATACCCCCAGGGGCAGTTTATCATGTTACTGTATTTAATGGGGAAGAAAACATAAAAATAAAGCAAATGGTGTTTGTAGTGTATAGATAACGTGCATGAGAGGTAATTTGATAACTGACTAATGGCAACTCCTGTATGTTGAACTGTTCATGCCATATCACCTCTCTCTCGAACATTGACTTTTATTCAATAAATATTCACCAAAATCATTTCATGATTTGTTTTTTAATTAATAAAGAGACCTACTGTTTTGGTGACTATCATTGTGAATAATAATCGATCCGTAGTCCATGCTATAGAAACAGAAATGATATGGCATATAATGTCCACCATATGTGAGTTACCAGGTCAGTTACTAAACTGGCTCTAACATGATTAGAAAAGCTATCCACAAACTTTGAACAACATTTACCAAAACAGCTGATTACAGACTATAGCATATCTGCACCTTACATGTAACTACAGAACAGGACCATATGTTGTAGTGGCATTCGGTTAAACAGTCAATTGTGCAATCGTCGTCTGGCAATTTCAACTGTATAAATAGACCCAGGCTATTTAACGCACAGCTGCAGATCAGTGCAATTCTTATTTGTTGTTAACAAATTTTATTATCCTTGGATCAAATTTTTTTCTCCATATTATTACGACCCACATTACACATTTTTTAATCAAGTTGATTTTCTGGTTACAGTGGATAAGAGTAGAGCTCTGCCACATGACTTCCTGGGAAGAATGTGATGGCCCGGGTCTATCCCAAACTGGCAATCTACATTGAAAAGAAAAGTACAATGACGGAAACAAAATGACTGGACGATATCCACAGCTTTGAAGTGCTGCAAAGTGATTTGTCATCTTTCCTCTAAGATTTGTTCAGATCTAAATGTGTTCACACAATACAGGGGAACTTTTAGTTTCAATCAGTTCGGGTACATCAGTTAAGGTTAGCTATGGGTTTCTGTGATTGGGGTTTTACACAATAATTAAACATGTAAGAGTTTGTTCACTTACGCTGTCACAACAGCTGACAAAATCACCCTCAATGTCACTGGCAACAAACAGGGACATTAAAGGACAAGACCACCCAAAAAACGTGTTTTCTACAGAAGTAAACATTTTTCTGTCAAATGCAATACAAAAATTCTGATGTTCCTAACCCAATCATAACTCTAGTTATTATTCATTAAAGAGGAACACTGGAACCACTT